>JABSTQ010002394.1:0-114646 GCA_013358835.2 Ixodes persulcatus | reverse complement strand
TTATGTATTTATCTACTAGTTTTCTTCTGCCTTAAAACTAGATACTGATTGTATGCTTCTGATGAGTGTCCTGGTTGAGTGGTTGTAAGCAGTTGTATGTGAATAAAATGTTAGTGCAACATTGGACTTGCATTAGAATTACTGTTGTGTGACTTTAACGCTAACACACTCGAGCAACGGTATTGTTATCCACTTTTTTGTGAGGTCAGTCACCTTTAAGCCGCTCCCATATTTCTGAAAAAGCTGAAGGAAAAAGCAAAACGCGGTTCCTTCAAAGTAGTTCTGTGGGATAAAAAAAAAAAGATTCTCGAAGCGATCTGACTTAAAAAGGCGGCTGCGTAAAAGAAAACGATTTTCGTGCAGAATTAAGGGTCCAAAAGAGATGGTGTAGATTGAACAAAACGAAAGAACAAACAAAAGAAAACAGAAAAAACCAAGACTTTAGGCAAGAAGGCTGACGCACTAAAAAGTTTCAAACGTAGCTTGGCTCAGCTTTGAGACTTTTTAGTGTGACTAAAAAGCTTTGTTTGAGACTTTTTAGAAACCGTGATTGCAGGCAAAAACAACAATCGTCCTTTTTTCCTGCAGTCCCAGTTTCTAAAAAGTATTAAATAAAGCTTTTTAGTCACACTAAACGATCGTCCTTTTTGCCTGTTGTCCCGGTTTCTTGTACTATTTCATTTTCGCGCCGAAAAGCACACCAAAGTGACGTCACGTTTTTTTTCGGAAGTGACGTCATTTCCTGTTTATTTTTTGTTCCGCCGGAAATGCTATCACGACACTTAGATGGCGCTAGCGAAGCCACATGAGCCGCCATTTTTTCGACACGTGGGCTTCTATGGAAGTTTCGCTACCATATGTACATATACCTTGGTAGTGCCTCCACCATGCTACCTGTAGTCACCTCTGTCCGCCTTCCCGGCTGCATAGGGTTGCGATGAGCGTTTAATCATCCTGCATCGTCGATTGAGACGACCCAGTATCGGCTTGGATTCTCCTGTAATGTGTGTACTTCATAATACTGTGTTGTTTGTGATGCTTTCGTTTTTGGGCGAGTTCAGAGAAGCAGTTACATCAGTCTTATCGCCTTAGAATCGCTTCGTCATCTGCTGCCACAATAAAGTCGTTCACGCGATGGTCCCATCGTGGCCGCAGGATAAACAACGACGCCACTACTCGACCCATTCGGCTTCTCGGAAGTCTCAATGAACTTGAAGCAAGTGAACATCTAGTTCATTGGCTAACAATACGAAAATTCAAGGGACCATCGGCTCGGTGTAGAACCGCGGAACAGCATCGCGTCTGTCGGTGGGAAACAGCTTGGTACGGACCGTAATGCTAAGGCCTCTGCATAAGGTTTAATTAACAATGAAGTAAAAAGAACTAAATATACTTCCTCGAGGAGCGATAGGCTTTACAAAGTCGTTTCATTCTGGCTGAAAACCTGTGCGACAGGGTACTAAATTAATGCGGAGATAAGCCTGCACAAAAAAAAAAAGACACGATCCACAAAAATACCATGCCTGACGCGCCGTGACAACTCGCACCTGTGAAAAAATACAGCAACCATGCCAGACGCAATAGGAGGAGGACGGCCGCGGCCCAACGCATCGCGTCGAGCATGTTGGGAGGCAGTTTTTAGACCTAACACCCAAGGAAAGTAAGCGCACTAAAAAAAAAAAAAAAAACGGGATAAACACTCACTAAAAAACAACTCTGCTTCAGTTTAAAAAAAAAAATGAAGAATGCAGTCCTCTTCGGCATTATGCAGGAAGATCACAAGTAAAATATTACGACCTAGTTCTGTCTAAATGTTTCCTAAACAGTCTAGCAAACTTTGCAACGTGCCAAGTTGCCGAAATCTGCTGACTCCAACGTGCAAATGAAGCCGCAACCAACGGCGGAATCAAACCTACGGCGTTGGCTTAGACAACATTGAGCTAAACGTCATCACAATTGCCCATTTTTTTTTTTCTTTTTTATTTCTCCGGGCAAGCGTAACAGGTGACGTTGGCAATGTTGCCTGTCGGCGCTCTGCGCCCACGCAGCGTGCTTCTTGGGAGCCGTCCGGCCTTCCCGTACTGCTGTCTCTCGCGTCATTACTGTCGTCCTCGTGTCGCCGTTTGTGATTATTTTCCCTCCGACTTTCGTTCAGACTACGTGCATGGACTGATGCTGCGGTTGTGCCGACGTCAAAACGTCGTAGACACCAAAACGTGCTGAAGAGTGCGGTGCAGACAACATTTGCGCCTGGCACGATCCTCCCGTCTTTGACATCTCATACCACGTGATAGCCATGGTTTTGGCAGCCTAAGGCCAATGTGGCCAGACAAAGCTGAAGTTCTGGTGTCGATTTCTGCTCATGTTTAAATATTTAACAATATATATTTTATTTTTCACGAAGCGAATGACGTAGTGTCTTTGATTAGTGCTTTTTATTATTTGAAATCACAAATGATCCCAACATTTTTGTAATTGAGCGGTGTTTCCCTTAAGCACAACCGCTGATAAAACCTATAAACAGATTGTGTGGACGTGGTTCTGTCATGTAAAACACTTAAAATATTTTGCATTACGATGCCTCAGTAGCAAAACTGACAATGAATTCTCATCACGGAAGTAAAACCCAGAACAAAAAAAAAATAGGAAGGAAGCCAGCAGACTGGCCATTTGGGGCTTACCTTGGAGAAGAGCGTGTTGAGACAGTGCACCTTCTGCCTCTCTTCAACGAAGGCGTAGTACTGCGTAACTCCCTTCAGGGTTAGCTCGTCCATCAGGTTTATCTCGTATGGGCTGTGGAGGTGCTTCCTCTGCGGAGGGGTAAAGGGGGGCCTCCACTCATCCAGAGCTCTCGGCTTGAAGCCCCCTTACACGGCTGTTTAGAACTTTGGTCTTCTCAGTGAATCTGATGTGTCCGTCAAGAGGCCATTCAGCAGCAGAACTGACATGAAAAATCATCAGTGAAAACAAATGGAGGCAAAAAACTTTCAGCCTTTCCACTTTGGTAAAGAAGGAAGAGCAGCGGAGCTCTACTATATGCGACTAACTATGAACGACAGCTGACACCAGACAACCCGGAAGCCAGTTTTCTGGTTGCCGCCGTTGCTCATATATGGTGGTAGCTGTACGGAGAGTTGTGTCAACATTTGTTTGCTGGCAGACACGATCCTGGGGGAACTTGCCCTTAACAGCTCCATTGTAATGATGTTTGGAGACGCCTAGTCAAGAAGATTGGACAGGCTCACCATGAACTGCTCCACAGTCAGGGGGAATGTGGCAGAGTAGAGGAGGATCTGCCTGTCCTGAGGAAGGAAGCTGATCACTTTGTCCAGGAGACCCTTGAAATCCTGGGACAGCAACTTGTCCGCCTGAAAGAGAGGGGCCCTCCTTGTTCAGGCACTACCGCACCACCCGCCCACACACCCGCACCCAAAGGGCTATGGGGGCGAGGGAAAACCAACGCGAAATGTGTCGGATAAGAAACGTTGATGCCATGTTTGAAGCCAAGCCAATGTACCGTATTTTCGCGATTCTAAGCACCCCCCCCCCCCCCCAACACACTCACACTTTCAAACATAAACACGTTAAAAAAATTTTTGTATGCGAATGTAAACACCCCCCTTCCAACAAAAAACCTGACATCGGAGACGCCGGTATCGCCGAGCGCCGGAGTCGCGAACGGCCGCTGGCGCTTGGTTTCAACGTCAGTTAATAGATGGCAGCACTTACCGCCGTATTTCACTTTCGCAATCGTGCAGGTAGTGTAGGGAGTGCGTTGCAGAGCCGTGGTGCGTTGCCGTATACCCTCTATCGAAGATGTTTTTTTTCTGATTGGTCTCCTAGTGCTTGTTGCAGTCGGTTAAGTCTGTTATGCCTATTCGTATGCGTTGGCCTCGCAATCGTACTCCGTTCACTGTGATCATGAGTGTGAAGAGAGCTTCATACACGATGAAGTTCAAGAGAACGGTTATTTCTTACGCCGAAGACAACGGAAATCACAGCGCTGCTGAACAGTTCGGAGTAGACAGAGCATGTGTGATTCGGTGGAGGAGACAGCGGAATCAGATTTTCAAGGGCGCCGCGACCCGCAAAAAGGTTGCAAGACCTCGCAGGGGCCGGCACCCGGAGCTCGAGGAGGAGGTCTGCGAATTCGTCTGCAGCGAACGATGCGGCGGATTTGCCGTCACGGCCGATTCCATACAAAGGAAGGCTATGGAAATTGCCAGACGGATGCAAATTCCCCATTCGGAATTCTGCGCAAGCCGATGCTGGGTGGAGCGGATGATGAAGAGGAACGGTTTCTCTTTGAGAAGCCGCACCACTATCTGCCAGAAGCTACCGGTGGACTTCGAGGACAAGCGTGTCAACTTCCAACGTTATGAGATGAAGCTGCGTCGTGAATCGCGCTACAGACTCGGGGAGATCGGCAATGCTGATGAGACCCTCTGTACATCAACATGCTAAGGACGTGCACCGTGAACGAAGTAGGCGCTCGAGAAGTAAAAGTGCGTACGACTGGGGCCTGGCTATGAGAAGCAGAGGGTGACCGCAATGTTGTACATCACAGCCGGCGGTCGGAAACTTGCGCCTTACATCATTCCCGAAAGGAAGAACATGCCGAAGAACGAGACTTTGCCTAAAGACGTCATCGTGAGGGTACAGGAGAAGGGGTGGATGACGAGTGAGCTGCTGCAGAACTGGATCAGAGTTGTGTGGCAGCAGCGGCCGGGAGCATCACTTGGCGGTCCCAAAGGCACCAAGTCCATGCTCGTGCTTGATGTGTTCCGCGGTCACCTAACCCGGGAGGTGAAGGCGGAGCTGGAGAATAACAACTGCTGCCTGGTGGTCGTTCCAGGGGGGATGACGTCTGTGTTACAGCCCCTGGACGTCTCTGTGAACAAACCGTTCAAGGAAAACTTGCGGCAGGAATACGAGGAGTGGATCCGTAGCCCCGACCGGAAGAAGACGCCGACGGGAAAGCTACAGAAAGCCTCTCCATCGACCGTGGCGACGTGGATCTCCAACGCTTGGAAGAGGGTCCGTGCCGATGTTGTGGTCAAGTCTTTTAAGAAGTGCTGCATCACCAATCTTCGTGACGGCACCGAAGACGACCTCTTGTGGAATGCCGACAGCAGCAGGAGCAGCAGCTCGGGCGGGGGCACCGACGACTCGGCGTCGAGTGAAAGCGAGAGCGACTAGTCGACCGTTGTGCAAACTGACGGCAAGCGGGCTACTCTCCAGTCTTTACTTTATTTCCTTTAGAACATTTATTCTTTCAGTTTGAATATAATAAATTCATATTTCTTGTGCAAATTTTATATTTTTGGGGTATGTTCCAAATCTAAGCACCCACCCCTCTTTAAACACCGTGGGCGTGAAAAAAAGGGGGTGCTTAGAATCGAGGAAATACGGTAAGTCTCAAGAAGATATGGAGGACAATTTCACATTAAAATTATGCTCGCACAAACTATAGACCTTTCCGTCACTCATAACCCCGGCGAAAAATGCTGAGTCGCTGAACTGTGGGAAATATACCGCACAAAGGAGTAACAGCGCATGCTCCGAAGGCGTTCCACAGCCCAGCAGAAAAGATGGCAGCGCGCATAAGACGATTTTCGCAAAGCTCTATAGAGCTCACAAATACAATCTAAGCTAATTACAACAGACCTGGTTACAACAGACATTTGTATATGACATACCGATTTGTGAAGTTCGGTTGGTTTTCCTTTATGTACCATTGACACAACTTCATATCTGCATACAACATACTCCTTCTACAACAGACCGAAATGTTTGTAAAAATTGAGGTCTTTTATTAGAACCCTACTGTAGTAAACAAACATACCCCCCCCCAATAAAAAAAAAAACAGAAGTGGGAAAAAAAAGGAAAAGAAAATATTTCATTTAGTACGGTTAGCTAACGTGCATATTTATAAACCTTTCGCCACTCCTGATGTCCCTGTTGGGTTGCTTCTCAGGAAGTGGAGAAGTTATGTCAGCAGTGTCATGCCTCAGTAGCAGAACTCACAATTAGTTCTCATCATGAAAGCAACCAGACCGGAAAAGACTCTGTCCCCCTAAAAAGCGGGCTCCACAAGCTCTCTCCCCCCCCCCCCCTCTCCCCAAGAAAGTACTTTATCCAGGATGAGCATGCTGCACTTGTCCATTTGGGCAACGCACTTTTCCATGAGATCCTGAATGCGACCAGGGGTGGCAATTATTACGTACCCTGCCTACACAGAACAGGGAGCACGTCATCGAATCCGATGCAACAAGGAAATGCATTTTAGCGCAGGCCCCACGAGCCAAATCAATCAGCACCTTCATATACTGCGCTGCAATATATAAAAATTGAGCATATGGGAGTGAAAATACCGAAAGACAAACTTGCCAAAATCAGAAATGGACTCTTAGAAAGAGGCATGGCATTTCTAGATGCTCGTGCGCAATATATATTGGTCATCGGCTAATGCCCATGTCTCACACTGCATTAAACAAGTGTCCGGGGTGTTGATTTGGTTACCCCCCCCCCCCCCCACCCCCCGTCGCGCAACTCTGCAGAAGTCGCGTCATGAGCTGTTTAGCTGATTACATGTCCAAAGTTGGTACAAGACAAAAATCATCTAGATTTATGAAAACAAACTTCTAACAGATACGACAGAGACCCTTAAAAAAGCTTATTTTAGAACATTTTGCTAGTTTGGCAGTCTAGCATTTATAAAACATGCTGCAGCACCGTAAAAACCCGCGTATAATACGAACCCGCGTATAATACAAGGCATAATTGGAGGACTTCGAGAAAGGAAAAAAAAAGTTTTATCCAAGTATAATACGAAACAATTTAAGGACCGCGAAAATTTTCCGCGTAAAGTACAAACCAGGAAGTCTTAAGAAAAACGCTTATTTGCGCCGTAATTGAACCTTAATCACTGTCATCACTTCCATCAAACTGCTTGTCCGACGCCTCCTCCTACAGGCAATCGTCTTCAGTGCCGTCGAGCGCATTTGAAATCCCACACTTCTTGAAAGAGCGAGCGACGAGCGCGCGCCGCCGCAGTGAAAACTTGGCGCGGCGCAGAAAGCGAGCAACCCAATGTCGGCTCGCCTAAGTTCTCTCGTATTCTCTTGCAGCAGCTCGATGTTTACGGCGAGGTGCCAATCACGTTGCTCTTTTACAAAGTCGCCGAGACTTGCCTTGATGTCGGCGAACGCGCTATTCTTCGGGCCCCTAAAGCTTGTTCTCATTCTGTTGCAAGAGAACGGAGCTTTCTTTTGCCGTCTCCATCCGCGGATGCTGCCTCTATTTACGGCGAAATGTCGTCTTGCAGCACTATTGACGATGTCTTCCGCAACCAAAATGACTTTTCTTTTGAAGGCGACCGAGTATTGTTTTCACGCCGACGCCATTGCCTAGCCTGACTGTGGACGGATGGTGGCGTCCAGTGGCGCCTCGGACATTGTGATTTTAATTATGATCGCTGTTTTGAGCGCCATATTGCTTCATAACCGAAACTACGTCGAACTGCGTTAGCTCGCGCCATGTCGAAGCTGAAAATTGTTGGGACCTGCATATAATACGAGCCGCAAATTTTACAGGCAAAATTTGGAAAAAAAAAAAACTCCTAATATATGCGGGTTTTTACGGTACTTGGCTGCTGCTCTGGAGAATTAAAATGGAGCATATTAGGGAACTGATTGAAGCGGAATGTTAAAATGAAGACTGTACAGTCAAAGGGTTGCTATTGTTTCGTCAGTAGACGTTCTGCAGCAGAACTGGATGAACTCATCACATGTGCAGCTTTGGATCCATAAATAAGGATAAACGTAAGAAATGAGCTCCGACAACTTCCGGTATTTAAGATTTTAGGCTAAATATGACACGTCCCAAATGCACCAGTAGTGTAAGGAACTCCTTAAAAATACCAAGTTTTTCAGGATGTAATGAGAAAAACTTTTTCAAAATTTAATATTCAGCACCAAAGTATCCAGAAAATGTGATCAGCCTTTTTTCTTTCAATTCGTATATTTTTCTGCAGGACTTAAAATATGGAAGTGAGAATACCGTTGTTAAAGCTACAACGTTGCCATTCAAAAACAATTCTATTCCGACAATCCACCGTTTCCAGAATTGCTTCGCAGCAAGAATATTTGGCAGGAGCATGCACGCTACCAGACCTCGGGTGATGAAGCTGAATAGAGCTTGCTTCATTGAGCTTCAGTGACATAAATGTATGTCCTAAAAAATATTTTTGTGCCCATTGTAAATAATAATTTTCAGCCATGTTCATACTAAGCCATCTTTCCTCTCTCGTCAACCAGCAAAAAAAAAAAAAAAAAACTCGCTTCTCTCTTAACTATGCAGACAATTGACGGGCGGCACCTTATTTGAAAGTTGCAGGTTCTACTCGAGGGGTGAAAGCCAAGCACTTAGGAACACTGAACTGACCAAGCATACCAAGAACATCTCTGGTGCCCTTCGCAACTCAAACCCAATGGGGCCACTATTCGTATGCAGGTATGCTTACTGAAGACAAGTGAGGCTGATCTAGCAATGCAGCTTCGATAGCAAAGTCCCTCCGTGAAGCCTTTTAAAAAATTAAAGTAGGATCATTGGTGGATTCTTAGGGAATGCGTCAGCATGACTTTTGGGAAACGCCACACACGTCCCCTTTTGGAAAACGCCAACGCTGACCACTTCACTTTTCTGTTTTGAATTTCTCTCTAGCTTCGTCTATTTTATGCTGCCTCTTGGCTTTGTTACGGGGTCAGTGTTGGAGTCACCCAAAGGGGGACGTGTGTGGCATGTCCAAAGGGTCATGCTCAAGAATTCCCTAAGGATCCACCAATGGATCTTCCTTTATTTTCTCCGGCGAAGCTGACTTGCGCGCGTCCCAGCCTTTGTCGCACGCAGACCCACGTCAGCTTTCCGCTTCCTGCACGGCATTTCAACCAGCCGAGCTAGGCGCTGCTTCCGCTTCTTTCGCTGTTCACCAATTTCCCGCACACGCATTGGCTTCCGCCCCATGACGTCTCTTCCCTCTTGCCTTTGTCCTTCACTACTCCCCTTTCTACACGGCGCACTTCTATTTCCACTGTTTTGTCTGCAGACGGACGGCGTCAGCTTTTTCTGTCATGTAGGTACTAATGCTGATGCATTAATGCGCAATGAATGCTAGAAACTTCGACTACACTAAAGCCATGGTGCCCCAAGAGCCTCAAGCACACACTGACTAAAAAAGATGGCACCACAACATGACACTCCCAAATAACAAGGCCACAGTGCTGGATTTTCCATGTGAACTATAAGTCTTGTACACGTTACTAAAAAAAAAGTAATTGATTACAATTACTATTACTCTTGGCTAAAAAGTATTCGATTAGATTACTTGATTACTCGACGGCAAAAGTAATTGGACATTACTTAAAGAAGTAACCGTTACTTTTTGATAACTTTATTGTGTGAAGACAGATCTTTAGCGCTCATAACATTGAACTAATTCCAACCTATATTTCACATTTGCACAAGTATTGAAGAAGAAAAACTGGTTCCCTCTTCGTGGTCGTTGCACATTCACAACGCGGACACATGCATAGAATTCGTTTGAAGAAGTTTAATGATTTGGGCGTTCGCCAGTGTGTGTGTGTAGGGGGGGGGAGCGGAGGGGGTTCTAGATCTTGTTAAGCTTGAGCAAGGGTTGTCGCTCAAAGTTTGCGTCGCTCATTTTATTATTCACATGTGGATGAGCTCGCATGTTATACAAAGGAGCAGCAGCTCCAGGACTTGAAACGGATCATGTGTAGTATCCATTAGCGGAAGAGATCGCCCCGACCACTTCTCAACTCGAAACATTGCTTGTCACAAAGACCACGTAGGGGAAATGGGGAAATATTTGAACTGGCTTTGTTATATTTTGCATCCGCTTTAGACATTCTTCGGTTCTGGTTCTCCTACGGGCTGTGAGTAAGTACCGTAAGCAGGATTTCTTATTTTTTTTTTCTGTGTGTGTGTTCTGAAGGGGGCTAGTTTGAACGAAGGACTTACAAAGCTGCATTCTGCTCCCTCAAACTTCGCCCTGAATGGCCTTTGTCACGCACTGTGGCTTCCCTGAGGCTTCCCAATCCCAGTCCTAGCTCGAAAAAAAAAAAACGGACATTTCACAGAAACTGTACATAGAAAGGGATTGACCTCGTTTTCTACAGCTCCGCGAAAATCTTTCTTTTTTCCGTTTGAAAAAAAAAGCAAATTTTATTTTTGTCATTTCAGAAAAAAAAGGCTTGTGCCAGGGGGGGGGGGGGTGGGGCTTGGAAAAATAGTAACGGTTACAAGGAATTTTATTACTTCAGAAAGTAATCAGATTACTCTTGTGATTACAGCCTAATAAAAGTAATCAACTGATTACAAAATTACTCCAAAAAGTAATCGATTACAAGTAATTTGATTACTTGTAATGCGTACGGTACAAGTCTGTGAACTATGGACACTGACAAGGTGAAAATGGCAGGGCATCTCTCTTGAACGCCCAACGTTCAGACTCGAAATCGTGTCCCGACCGGCCGAGTGCGAGCTTAGCTGGACGCCGGTGCAGTACTCGTGTCAAATACGTGTCTTGGAGAATGGGCTAGCTACGAGTGCTCTTCCAAAGCGGCCGCGGGGTGCGGCAAGAGAGACTAACCCACCTTGGATGTGGTCCTTGGTGAAGTCGATCATTTGTAGCATGGGTATGAAGTAGGCGCCCGTCTTCCCCGTGCCGTTCTTGGCCCTGGCCAGGATGTCCCTGCCCAGCAGGGCGATGGGGATGCTCGCCTCCTGGATGGGAGAGGGCTTCTCCCAGTCTTTCTCGAAGATGCTCATCAGCAGCTCCCGCTTCAAGCAGAAGTCCTCAAACTCGTTGCCCTTCGTGTCTTTCTTGCCTGCGAGACACGCCCCGCCCCAAATAAAAGTTAGACGGAGGTGCAAATTACGGTCGGTTTCCAACCAGGCGTGCAGACGTGTCTGTCGGACGTGTTTGGGGAAACAACGGTGACCATGGCGTGTGGAACGAAAGCCCGCGCTGCAGGGCTTAGAATTTGGGGTAGCTTCAATCCCCACCCCAACCCGTTCCGATCCGAATGTGCATTGTACCAGCACGTAATCCTGCATCGCTACTGCATGATGGACGTTAAAGACCCCGGGCTAGCGGTCATACTGCACTGAATTTATCATCGACAACTTAAACAGGAGTCATCATACTTCAAAGGCAAGGCCAAGCTTACGGCCTATACAAGAACGTCGAATTCGTTCAGACGTGTTCACATTCAAGCTCCGTAAGGGGACGGCAAGGGCGAGACACTCTGGCATCTTTGCAACAACTGAAGTAATCGAATTTTTAGCTTTACCAGAATTCCCCACCTAAATTGGGGAGACAAAAAAGGGGCCCCAAACGACCAATAGCAACAACAAAGGTGTGCTCCACCATACTATCAATGGGCGCTCTCTAGCTTCCAGAAGTATTATATGGCTGCCGACTAATTGAGAAGTTGGATACCTAAAAAAATTGCATTCAGTTCTTCAACAATGCAACATTTATTCCCCACAATAGCACCTTGAAAACATTTCGTGTAAATTTTCCAATGTTCCTTTAGCTTGTTTTTTATAAACACCATGCTCTACAGAATAGGGCACACATACATTACACCCTGTTTGTTGCAGGCCTCGTCATTTACTGCGATTAAAATAGCAATTCCCACATATTACCATTTTTTCCTCGAGAATTACTATGAGAAACATTTGCAAGCGTTCAGTTTCATAAAAACCAAACGAGCAACAGTGGTTAATAGCTATTGCTCTGAAATTGCAAAGTAAATTTTCATCAACAAACAATACCAGAGAAAAAGGATTCAGCTCTTACAATCACCGTCAACAACGAAAACTAGAGACGCACGTTTTGGAACTACATAGTTTTCAAATATTGGTGCCTGTGTAAGTTCTGCAGTCACAAGAACTCCGAAATCAATTACCCGATTAACTATTTTTTCTCAAGAAGTTAAGACAAGCGTGATTGATTGATGTACAATCACGTCGAGCAATGCGACATTATACAGGGCGTTCTTTTAGGCCTTACGGATTTGTTTTAAAGGAAAATGCCAGAGCTACACTACTGCGGTCTGTGCTGGCGAGTTCTACGGCCAGGGGGACGTAAAATCCTGGGCTAACAGTCGCGATAAGTCAGATAATTGAAGGGACCCTGAAGCGATTTTTTAACTTCCTCCTCCTTCGCATTAATCCTCAACTCAAAAGCGAAACGAGAAATCGGGTGACCGCGACAAGCTTGGGCATCAGACGCGACGACTCCGAGCTTCAACAATGCTTTTTAAGCACACCATGAAACTTATCATTCGCGAGCGATGACGAGCGCCAATCTCGGCACTCGTGGCCACGAACCCAAACTCAAAAACTCGTCGACAGATTGACTGTCGACAAGCACATATGTCCAGCGACGTAGCGCTCATGTCCAATGCGAAAGCCGAATTCGGGCGACAGGCTAGGGCACTGCGGATGCATCACAGTGAAAAGGCAAAGAGCCCCTTCTCACCTCCTTTCAAAAGAAAGGCAAGAAATGGCCCACCATATTTTAAAATGTTCGTACCAATGAGCACCTTCTCGACTTTCTACCCTTTCTCTTTTGGCCCATTGAACAATATACAATTAGTCAATTCCCAAACTAAAGAACTGTATCCCAGCCGTGAAAGTTATGGTTTTTTGAACTAATGTTTGTTCATTAAGTTTTAAATTAGTAAAAATAAACACATGGTTCCATTAGAAACTTGCTTAGAGCCATTAAAATCCACTAAAGCAATCTTTTCTAGAAAAATTAAGTGCGTGGGACGCACAGTAGTGCGCCGTATGCCAAAAACCCTGAACATATCATACACATTCTTTAAAATAAAGTTTCATCAATTGATGTAGAAGCGAAATAACATAACTCGTCTGCTCAAATCACAGGAGCTACGTCACAAGAAAATGCCCGCGCGGTGGCGCCACCGAAACATCTCTTCGCCAATAACCTCCAGTTGCAGCGAGTTTTTCAAATAAATAAGAAATCTGCACCTGAACATCAACAGAGCACAAAGCTCCCAGGTTCCTACTTACCGCCGCACCTGCTAATGGCCGATTCACACAACAGACTGATCCGCGGACGGATTGATTACGTGACGACATGTCCGCGGTTTGTCCGTCTCCCAAGCGCATCCACGCAAGGGAGACGACGAGCAGACGGGGGCAAGGACGAACCGAACCTGCTCGCCACTCCACAGTGCCGCGAAACTTCAATATCGTATCGCAAAACCGTTGTTCCAGAGAGAAATTAATGTTTGCCACCGCGATAAAAAATCGTACGCCACTGTTACGCATACCTCGGCAAACCTCACTCATGACGGCCCTCGCTCACCCTCACTCACCTATTGTTCACAGGTGAGGTGAGGGTGAGTGAGTTTCTGAACCAGGAAGATTCATGAGTGTGTGAGTTCGGTGAGTGTGTTGGGGCCATGAGTGCGTGAGGGGTATGAGGGCGGTGACTGCGTGAGGGGCGTGAGGCGTGTGAAGGCCATGAGTTCGTGAGGGGCGTGAGTACGGTGAGTGTGTGAGTGGTGTGAGGGCGATGAATGCGTGAGGGCCGTGAGGGCGGTGAGTGCGTGAGGGCCATGAGTGCGTGAAGGTCCTGGAACGGTGACCGCGTGAGGCCCGCTTCAGACGGAGCAACTTTCTCAGCAATTTTGTGTTGCTGGCGGGTTCTTCCCTAGCTTTCCCTAGATCAACACGAATCGATGATATCGGGGCCGGCTCGAAAAAAGCGAGAAACTCGGAGAAATTTGAAGACGTTTGAAGCGGCTGCAGCCAATCAGGGACGTGATATTTTCACGTGATACCTCGTGCCGGTGATGATGACAACTAAAGACTTGGTTTTGGTTTGAAATTGATCGTTTTTGGAAATAAACTGTTTCAGAAAGATGTCTTAGTATTGTCAACGAGATTTAAATGCATAAAAAGACGTTTAAAGAGCGTAACTGTGTGTCTAAAGGGTGCAAGAAAAATAAAATTCATGATGATGAAGGCAAATTGAAGCGGACGGCCCCCCGTGTTGCTGGTGTTGCGTTGTGTAGGACAAAATGGTCCCGGTCAGAATGGTCCCGGTCAAAATGGTCCCGGACAAAATGGTCCCGAACAAAATGGTCCCGAACAAAATGGTCCCGGACAAAAAGGTCCCAAGTGCCAACCCGGACAAAATGGTCCCAGGTGAATTTATCAATACTTTGAGCGCTCTTAATAGTACAAAATGGTTTGGTACTTTTATTTTGACACATGTTCAAGGATAATTTCAACATTTCCATTATAATCATTTGAAACAAATTTTAAACCCCTTCTATCTATACCATGTAGCTTTATTTCTCGAAGGTTCTTGATTTCTACCGATATATTATACGTGTGTAATCAATATCTTTCTATCGTCAGAACCTGTTTTCAAATTAGCGTTATCGAGCTTTAAAACGATAGCTTTAATGAAAATCATTATCATACACGTACTACAGGTTCGTGAGGTGGTTTTTTTAAGTGAACCTGTCGTATCGCCGTGTTCTATTTTTCAGAAACAGCATCCCTCTGTCTGAACATTGTATATTAAAGAAATCAAAAACTGATTTCGCAATAATGAGCATATTTTTTACATAGACCACTTAAGAGACAAGAAGTCGACGCTGCTGAAGCGAAGGCCTAATACGAAAATGTATTATATGACCCACACCCCTCAAAACGTCGTTCAAGGGACGGAGCCCTTGCACGTACTGTGTGCACAGAGTTACAAGCCGCTGCTAATATCCATCAAGAGTAGAAAATACAAGAGACCTGCAAACAACAAATAAATAATGCCACGCTGGGACCATTTTGTCCGGCATGGCAGTTGGGACCATTCTGTCCGGGACCATTTTGTCCGGGACTATTTTGTCCGGGACCATTTTGTCCGGGACCATTTTGACCGGGACCATTTTGAACGGGACCATTTTGACCGGATCCCGGTGTTGCGACATCAAATTGCTGGGCGAAATTGCCCCGTCAGAAGCGGGCCTGAGTGGCGTGAGGGCCATGAGTGCGTGAGCGCCGTGAGGGGTGTCAGGGCCGTGAGGGCGGTGAGTGCGTGAGGGTGGTGAGTGCGTGAGTGGCGTGAGGTCCATGAGTGCATGAGGGGCGTGAGGGCCATGAGTACGTGAGGAGAATGAGTGCGTGAGGGGTATGAGTGCGTGAGGGGCGTGAGGGGAATGAGGGTCGTGAGGTTCAGTGAGTGTGAGTGAAGGGCTGAAGGTGAGTGTGACTGTGAGGTTGAGGTTGAGTGAAGGGCTGAAGGGGAGTCTGACTGTGAAGATGAGGTTGAGTGAGGGGCTGAAGGTGGGTGTAGCTGTGAGGGTGAGGGTGAGTGAGGGCGACCTAAAATGCCGACCTCTGCTGTTACGTACAGATAAAGAGAGAACACCGCGAGGCTTTGAGCGAAGCACCACTAGCATTACTAGCCCAAGGCTTGATAGTGACACGGGCATGGTCCTGCTCGAGAAGGCTTCGGCGTAAAAGCCACCAAGTTTTGGGCTCGCGGATTGGCGTTTGAAGATACCTTCATGCACTCCGCACTAGTGGAGTACACCACAGCCTCAAGGAAGGTCTTGATCGGTGAAAGGCTGAATGGACGTGGAAGAATTATCGCGGGATGCTAGACGAGTTTTGACGGAAGCTTCTTGGCACGGACTCTCAGGAGTACCGGAGCTTGCATCGCGTCATCCGGACAAACTTTCTGCAGTTTGTTTAACTGGTAGAACTAAAAATCGTGCAACAAAATGAACCAGCAAACGCACAAAACACTACCATTCGCCATTTTTGTTTTAACCATCCGAAAAAAGCAAGAAAAAAAAACATTGTACTGTTGCCAGGCTCAACGCTTTTCAAGTCAATCTCCCTCCAAAATTCCGCGAGTCAAAAGGAGCTAGACTATCAGTCCGCGCGTCCACGGACAAGCCTCGGATTGCAGGAATCGGTGACGGGATGGTCCGCGGACGAATATCGCAATTCAGTCTGTCAAGTGAATTGGCTATAAGACGAAATTAAGAACATATTTACGCTATACTTGGGGACAACCCTTCTTGGCAATAAAGTCAAAGCCGTGGGCACCCCGTACATGTGTGCGCACATTGAGCACCGATCACAGCTGTGCTCGCAAGTCTTCATTTCTTCGGAAATGCAAAAATATTCCGAAAGCCGGGAGACGTCATAATTAAAATAAGAGCACCGACTTGACACAACAGAAGAAACGCTTTCATTAGACGTCTCGCCTCCCATGCGGGAGGCATCTTCAGTAGTTACAAAGCAAATGTAAGGTTTAACCTCAAGTCAACACAATTTATCAGGAATGTCCGTATAAGCTTCGTGTAGAGTGCCGCAGTTTTTGTTACACAGGGATGTGTCCCTGCGGACAAACCACGATTCTAGGAGTTTCCGTGGCCCCCATCTGTCCTCCCTCGCCAAGGCCGTCGCGGTTACAAAGTCAAAAGAATGCCCCAATGTCCACGCATGGTCCAGTAGTTCAGTCTTCAGTCGCTTCGCGTGGGATGCGTACGTGACTTCACGCTTGGGTTCTTTGAGTCTGGTTTCTCTCCTCCGTCCGGTTTCACCAATGTAGGACGCTGGGCATTCACCGCAGGGGATCTTGTAGGTAACGCCTCTCTGGACGTTCGCCGGACGTTCGCTGGGCGTCGCTGGGCAGTCACTGCCCCTGCAGTAACTGCCCAGCGTCCTACATTGGTGAAAGCGGACGGAGGAGAGAGACCAGACTCAAAGAACACAAGCGTGATATCACGTACGCGTCCCACGTAACGCGACTGAAGACTGAACTAGTGGAACATGCGTGGACAATGGGGCATTCTTTAGACTTTGCAACCGCGACGACCTTGGCGAGGGAGGACAGAAGGGGCCCCGGAAACTCCTAGAATCGTGGTTTGTCCGCAGGGACACATCCATGTGTAACAAAAACCGCGGCCCTCTACACGAAGCTTATACGGACATTCCTGATAAATAGCGTTGACTTGAGGTTAAACCTTACATTTGCATTGTAACTACTGAAGATGTCTCCCGCATGGGGGGCGAGACGTCTAATGAAATTGTTTCTTCTGTTGTGTCAAGTCGGTGCTCTTATTTTAATTATTTCTCCGGAAATGCCCGAAACAAAAGTTGTCTCCGAGTATAGCGGAGGCGTTTACTGAAACATATCCTCCAAAGCCAAATACTCCGAAAACCTATTTGATGCACGAAATGCGGAGATTCTTTTTTTTTTTTTTCATATAAAATAGGGTAAAAAATAAAGACGAGGTTCTTGCTGCATTTGGTGTGTGCAATTTACGGCGGTTAAAAGATTTCTATTCAGTACAGAGGAACTTTTGACCCTGAGGCAGCAGAAAACGAATGTCGAGCCCTGGTGACCAGGGAAACCGGGAGACGGTTTACAGGGTCGCACCCCCCCCCCCCCCCCCCCGTCCTCGCGCCAGTGACGTACACGAGTATGAAAAAGCAAGTATTTTTCAATGTTGCCAGTATAAAGTCGCCTGTTGAACTCACGCAACAGGCGTAATTCTAGTTGGCAATAACTCCACGCATTGCTTTTATTTCTTTTTATTTAGGATAGCAGTTCAAAAAGGGCCAATGATACAGTCTGCCTTTTTCCAGCGAAATCGAAGATTGTGAAATGAATCGCCCGAGTCTTCCTATATCTATTGTTTGGCAACTTACCAGGCTTTATTTAGAATTTGGTGCCCTGTGGCAATAAAAAAAAAAAAACGAGATGTCATATGCAGAATACAAAAAAATGAAATAATAATGAGCTTACATTGAATAAATGAAAATTGCTACAAAAAAACTAGCTCATAAGGTTTGAAGGAACTTGTTGCAATATAGTTATATAAATCCCCGAGTTTTTTCCTATTTTTCAGGCTTCTATACTTCAGCTTCTAAACTTTGTTTTAACTTGTGTCAAAACGGGTTCGGCGCAACAAACTGATAGGACTAATTGAATAGCCTCAAACGTACAACGGCATGGATTTCTTTCTATTTCCAAGCTGGTTTAGTCATCTGCTAAACAAGGAATCACACTGAGTAAAACATGAGTTCTACTTTAATTGCATGTCCGTACGTGATGTGCAGCTTCGACTCCGCTCTGGTGTCTAATAAAACCAAATATATTTGTTTTTGTTTTCATTTTAGCTGAAAAACGATAGGCTTTACATATGTTTGATTTATATGTCTATAACCTTGTCTATTTCTAGAGGATTTCAAGGGAGATCTTATCGTTGCAATTACTGCAGGATTAATCGCAAAAAAGTGCAATAGAAAGACGTTTTCAAACAAAACTGCAGTAAGTTTGCTACGGGGTAAATTCGGTTGTTCTGGTTCAGCGGTCACGCGCTGATGGCTTTAATGGGTTTCAAGTATATAAATGGTCCATAATTCACAGCTTCATCAACCGGTTATGCCGTTTTCTACGAAGTGGATTGCACATGAATAGTTTGGAGTTTAAGACCCGGGACCCATATGCGGCCAAGTCTCGTTGCACAACGTCATCTCCGATTCTAAGATCAGTTTTGTTTTCTGTTTATCTAGCTTTAGATACTAGAATGCTTTTATTTGCATGGAAGGTTTTAAGTAATAGTCTTCTTGTCTGCGCGTTTTGTGGAAAGAGAAAAATGTTGCAAATCGAATGTCAACGTTAAATAGCCATCTCACAGAAATTCTTAAAACGTGGCTAAAGTTCATCAAAATATTGCATCTCTACGTGCTTTTAAAAAACAGCAAGATGGCACTATTTATCTATATATTATGAGCTTAATGAATGACATAATATAAAAAGCAGCAAAAGAGGCAAAGAAAAACAGAAACAAATGGCAGGGACAAAGTATACTCGCCTGTTAGTGCGGCGCGAACGCCTTACAGATGCTGCAGAGGAACGCCATATACAAAAGCCACCGACCGAGCAAAACAGAAGCTTTGGATGATCCTGCAAATAGAGAAAGGGAAATCATCATATCTTGAGATATACTTATTTATCTTTATTTCGGTGTGCTCACATAACAGCACTAAGCCTAACAACTGGTATATTGTCATAGCAGTAAAAACATGCGTACAAAGTAGCGAAGAATAAATATGTGACCAGTAAAATTATACACTCACTATTGCGTTCATTTTTCTTCTAAAAGTGCTCCTGATACAAAAATGTATATTAGCATTAGTTTAGCTAAGGGTGCCTTTAAGACGTTCAGTAGAAGATGGAGCAGAATCATGAATATAATACAAAGGTAAAAAAACATTTCATTTGGAGGGCACTAACTAATGAAACTACCGCACAAAATATGCAGACAGTAGAGACTGCTCTCTGAAATGAGATACCGTACCAAGATTGGTAAGGGGACGCTACAAAGAGTTAAAACATGGTGACTAAAATTCAATGCTAGATTAAATTTTCAAAATGATTGATTACATATACTTGGGCAATCACAGTGCACTTTAAGGTGATTAAATAGAAGTGGGTGAAGCTTCCTAATCATAGACGTTGTCTTCGTTTTCAGCTTCTTCAGTAAAATGTAGTTATGTGAACACAACTCAAAACCTGTTAAAGCATTATCCTGAAGAACCGCGCAGTAAAAACGAAAACCAATACAACCACACCGCCTTATGCCATTGGCAAACGGTGCTATTTTGGAATTTTTCATACAAAGTAAGATGCCATTTAGGTATAATTAAGCATGGGCCACGATTATTTCTCTAAGGTATTCGGGAAAACGATAAATAGAGGTCAGACGCAAAACCCGAAACACAAAAATAATTTGTGCGTCAGGAAAAACAACTCTTCAATCGGTCACAATCGGTAGAATACAAACCATAGCCCTCACGCTTTGCAAAAGTATACTGTGGTTAACTTTGTCGAAGGCATTAAAGACCGCCGACCAGTTCGCACTTTCCACTTTTCCTCCGCTTCCTCCTCTCCCTCCTTCTATCCTGTCCAGTGTTGCCTGTTTCCTCCTCTCCCAGGGTGAGGAGGATTGTCTGCCTCCCAGAATCTTGTGTCTGGTCGTCGGCCTTTGAGGCTGGTTCGCACACTTCCGACCGACTCAGGCGGACTCCAACACAACCGGTTTTTTTGCCGCGTGTGATTTCTTATGAAGGGCCACAAAACAGCGATGGCGGTCGTAACCAGCTTAAAAACGTGTCGTGTCGGAGTCGGTCTGAGTCGGCCGCAAGTGTGTGAACTAGCCGCTAGACATATCGAAGTATATCACATCAACTTGGGGACGCTCAGATGCTCAAATGCACAAATAACAGTGTACTCTATAAATTAACACATGTTCGTCTCTACCGGCTTTACCTTAAAATATCTGTTTCTCAAGGCACACATTTTACTGAAGTGACTTTAAAATCACTGGTACAATATCCTTAAAACAAACTTGGAAAAATAAAGAATAAAATTTGGAATGTTAAGAAACATAGGGAATTGCCAAATTTCTAAGATAATTTCCTTATCAACGTTCATCATCCTTGTATAAATTATTCGACATAGAACGAAGGGTTGGGGTCGAAGATCGTTTTTGGAAGTAGCCTGGGAGGCTTCTCAATGCGATTTAATTTAAGATTCTTTTAATTAATGTACAATCTTATAGTAAAACTAAAAACAGCTTGTTGTTTTCAAATGTCTTTATTAATTTTTTTTCTACAATGTTTAGTAAATACGTTTTCTATCACCGAAACACACAAATACGAAGATATTCTCTTGCGCATGTAGTATTCATAAAATATGAAATAAAAAAAAAATATTGAAGAAAAGTTTACGACATACGCTTTTGTTCCGGTCGACATCAATTCTCGCCTTCAAGTTCAAACGCCACAAAAAGAAAAAAATGCTGTTTCTAGTCCCAATCTTAATATCGTAAGGAAATAAATCAGAGTAAAAAAGGACAATGTCACCGAGATTAGTATCGACTTGTATTTCTATAGCGTTGAACGATCCAACAAAAGGCTCATAAATTAAGACATATATCACGCAAACTGGAATTATATGAGGATGTAGCCCACAAACAAACGTCATAGAGGTTAAGAAAATAATTATTGCGAAGTAACAAAACAGCAGCATAATAGATCAAGATTGGAAATCATTTGAATATTTGCAATAATGCCAGATAGGGTGATCTCTATAGTCAACTAAGAAAAATAAATCTTGCTGCGTTGATTGAAATATAAATATTGTGGTTTGAGGTAAATTAATATCGATTCAATCAGGCGAACGATGTTATCGCCCTCTTTTCTTTTTAAGCCTCTAAAGATGATCAAAATGACCAAAACGCAAACGCAATTTTCGCATAAAACTTTAAGGAGTCTCACTTACTTTACTCCGTGATCTTTTTTTAGCGTTCCTAAACCAAGGAGGTTGGGTTGGGCCTTTAGTTCAAAGCATTACATTTTTAACAGTACTCAGGTAAACTCATGGTCATCAGCATACTCCGTGCTTATATGCATTGCCATGTCATCATACAAAGCCTATTGCAGCAGGCACATTGCGTATGCTGTTGCTTTGGCCTTTTTCATAGCCCGATCACAAGGTAAGAAAAACGTAGTTTCTCAAATGTGCCTTGATGCAAATCTTTATCGCACATGATAGTCGACAACTGGTGGCAGAGTAACACGAATTTGAAGACCACACACTGTTGAGGTATTTTCGACCTCGAAACGTGTTCCTTGTAAATTAGCCTAAAAAAACTAGGCCGGTGCCTTGAGACTAATAACACTGTACAAAGACAAAACTCTCATTTATATGCCAATCCAAAAAAAAAAAGCTTATAACACCACTGAATACGCAGTTACTAAACAGCATTAAGGTAAATGCTACCACGTACCTTACGTTCAAGCACTGAGTTGACATTTAATATGATTCAAGTTCCAGCGAAGTGAAGAAGCCCTTCTGCAGTCTCAGAAATTCATGTTTAAGATTGATGTGTCTTTCGGAAGCAATATTAAACTAAGGCGGTCATGATCAGTGTGCAGGATGAATTCAGAAAGGATATAGTTTAATAAACAACACTGCGGCGTGCAAAAACAAAATCCCAGTAAATTTTAGTACGCATTGCTTTAGAATATTCGAAGTTTGTAAGCACGAATTTGAGAGCGAGAGAACTTAAATGGCATACGGGCACAAGCAAGAAGGTAAAATAGTTCGAAATATTTTGTACTGTAGCTCGGAAGCACTCGCATGAGATCGTAAAGCCTACGTGGGATCGGTACGGTTTGCCGTCCAATTTCGTTTCAAACTTCACAGCGCACCAAACGACGTAGTGAAGAGAGCAGAAGTACTCACCGTAGGCACCCCAGGTGAGCTCTGGAATAGAAAGAAAAAAAAATAAAACAACGTTCAAGTGACAGAAAGGAACACCAACAAGTCAATGGGACAGAATCAAATTAATAGAGTATATATTATATTGGCACGCAGAACATATCGACTTAACACCCTCCAGTCAGTGCGTCAAATCTTAAACAAAACCTCACCGGACAAGATGACACCGGACAGAAGCTCAGTGGACAAACCCCGACAAAAGCTCACCAGGAAAAAAAAAAAATCATGTTTGTCATAACACGAGCGCGGACAACTTAGGTACTTGCGTTTGGCTCTATGATGCAACGATAAATTAAATTTCACAGGCATGCGTTTTGTGGATTAATGTGAAAAGAAGTTTATTTATCGATTGGTTAAAATCGAATGCAGTCCCCTCGTGCCTTCAGCAGTTTTGGTAGATGTCGGTGTGCTGAACCTCCTCGCAAAAGTTTATCAGACGGTTCCGGCATAAAGCATTTTTATTCAACCAAGCTTGGCCTTATCAGCTCCCCTCAGTTTCGGAGACCTAAGTTTTGCTCCCAAAGTGTTGCTTCTGTGTCCTTTAGGCTTATCTGTCGACACCGTTGCATGAGATGGGGTACCAGTTCTTCTAAAAAATTATGCAATGTCCATCGCGTCCGCACTTTAGCGTAGCCTCTGTTTTACCCAGGTAGCCCTCCCACCTTCCCCCCCCCCCCCCCCCCCCCCCAAAAAAAAAAAGAAACAACAACAACAAAAAACAGGCCAGTTTTTGTCCGGGTTTGTCAAAAAGCGGTTGAGCTTTTGTCTGGTGAGCTTTTATCCGGTGAGTTCCTGTCCGGTGAGGTTTTGTGCGGTTAATTTATGTCCGGTTACTCCGTGCGTCAGGGGTAGAGACGGCAGTGCTTCAGCTCTAACTTGCTGTAAATGTCAGTAGCGCCATAGAGTGCTCTGTGAATTTATTTCATTCGCTGTTAACCAAATATGAGATGTTCCACTCTTTTCATGTCGGTGTTCTTTCTTCTTTTTTTTCTTGAGTCGTTGTAATTTTTTGCTCTCGCAAGCTACCTGGCAATAATACAATATAGGAATGTATAAGCGTAGATTATCTAGAGTCGCTATAGCTAAAACGGAATTGTGTTACATCCGACGAGACAGTATCAAATATTTCTGCAGTCCAACTGATTGTTCGCAGCGTCGCTTGTTGACAAACGTGTTCCGTATTGCCCAGTTCTTCACGTGTAAGCGTAAATCATTGGTGACATTCAAGTTTTTCTTAAAATATATTCAAGCTGTGTTTGCTGTTTTACGTCCTAGTAATAGCAGAGAGGAAGTTGAAGGTATGAATCACTCGTGAAGGAAAAGGGGGCGCTGGGACCAGGGCAGTGTGCTTTGGGGCATGGCGTGAGAACACAGTGTTAAAGGTCATTTATTTACGAGACATACCTAAAACAGCGCACAAGCACAGGAGGAAGAAAATAAAAGGCAGGAAAGAGCGCTTCTATTTTCTTCCTTCTGTGCTTGTGCGCTGTTTTAGGTATGTCTTCTAAGTACCAGCTAGCTCAGCTTTCTACGCTACTACAGTCGTTTATTTAACGTGTTTCTACCATTACGCGCATTTTCTTTGATTTTAAGATTTTCCGGCGCTACTTATGCTGTGTCTAAGACAAAAAAAGCCCCATGAAACTTTCAGAGAACGGGATGTCCGGTCCAAATATTTGTGAAAAATGTAGCATTCACTAATAATCCGTTCCAAACTAAAGCGTGTTTGTAAGCCATATTTACACGGGGTTCGTTTACTTTGCTCTAAGTTTGTGACTCTTTACGCCTAAGTAAAGCCCCTGACACACGCTGAGAAGAAATACTGAACTTGACAGCATAATTTTCAGACAGCAGCAATTGAAACTTTGACCGTATAAATATCTAGCGGTTGTGATGGCATGCCCTGAATGGTTGGGCTTCGGAATGAGAGTGTTTGTTTTGATTTTGGCTTTGTCGTCATAAGTAAACAAAGGAAAAATGTATTAACCCAAACTCGGCTTATCAAAATATTTCTTCTGCATCTCCGAAGAACTAAGTATACGTCTGCATAGGTTTAGTAAATGTTGAGGGTGCTCAAGGGGCGTAGCTCCAGTTGCTTTGGAAATGTTATAAGCAAACCTTGCTCCACTATATAACCCTGCGTGTGCTGTGAACTACTGACTGGTTTTGGTTCACAAACATATGAATGCATAAGCTTCACTTGAATTACTTCAAAGCATATGAGCGGACATCCTTGACATTTTATATTTCTATTTCATGAGAAGCACGTTCTAGGTGAAACTCTCCGCGAGAGAATTTCACTCACAACGTGATTTTATTAGTAACTAAAAATTTCAAAAAACATGGTCAAGGCAATGTCTCACCGTTTTCATAATTTCATTAGCTTAGTGAATCGAGAGAATGTTAGAAACAGAGGTCAACCTAAAAAAATATGTAAGATATCTTGTTGTCTCCGCGTCCGTTGTATACCAACAAAAATAAAAATAACACGTGCTACAAGCTTTCCCAGAACTAAATCAGATACAATTCACATTAAAACGTTCCCATGAATACAATAAACCTGAGCCGCGGCTGTTATGATGTTCGGTTATAGTGGTAATTTCGCGGAGACGCACTAGAATGCTAAAATATGTTTCGGTGTTCTAGAGTGCAGCTCTAAGGTGACCGTTTCCGGCTTGAGCGGTGTCGCCGTCGGCGTAACAGCGCGGTGCATTATGGGAAACGTCCCATAATCACGTCACATGTGACGTCACGGGTGACGTCACGAGGCTCCCGCGCGTTGCTTTGTGGGAAACGTCCCATGATGCAACGCGCGGGTAGGAGAGGGGAAAAGGAGGAGGGAGGAGGAGAGGAAGGAGGAGGATGGAGGAAGGGTGGAGGGAAAATAAAGAAGGAGGAGAGAGGAGGAGGGCGGATAAAGAGGAAGGAGGGAGGAGAAGGAAAGATAAGGAAAGAGGAGGAGGGAGGAGGAGGGAAGGAGGGAGGTGGAGGGAGGAAGAGAAGACGAAAGAGAAGGAGAGCAGGAGGGAGATGCCAGCTAGCCGTTGGGCAGGCAAGTGATGTAACCAATCATAAATCACAGAGGCACTTATAAAAATGTGGCGTACTCGTTATTCAAGTGGCAATCTACATGGGTACGCTGTACCCATCGATCTCTGTGGCACGTCAGGCAAAATTGGTAAATTGTGTGCCGCCTCGAATACCTCAAGAGAGGAGGATTAGGAGGAGGAAAGGAGGAGTGGAGGAGGAGCAGAGAGGAGGGGAGGGTACGGATGGGGAGGAGGGGCATCCCCTCCCATCCGACCCTCCCCTCCTCCTCCTCAAGTGCTGCGCTCTAATTCGACGTTACAGGTAGTGGTGAATGTCTTTCATTTTGTTTAAAGCCAATAAATTAGGCATTGAGTGTTTACTCATAAAGAGGCTGGTTTAGTCTTGATATATAGCGACATTTGCTCAGACTACAAATGAGAAATTTGCTGAATGCAGGGGGACTGGTAATCCGAAATATTTACCTGCGATATGCAATAGTGATTGAACGTTGCACGTTACAGATTGGTGATTGAGATCTGCTGTTTAGTACTGCTCAGAGAGAAGGATTGAGGAACGAGCGTGCGGCAGTAATACCTCAGATTCTCGTCTATCTTTATTTTTTTTTTTTTTTAAGAATAAGCGAGCTCGAACATTATACCTCGAAGATACAGCTGGAATGCAAAGAATTTAGTGCTTGCAACTACAAAACGTTTCAGAAATGTCAATCCTAATAAAAAAGAGGAAACTTAAGGGAAACATCTATCCCTCAAGCAGAAGAGCAGGAATCGAGCACGAGCACACCCAACGGTTTTGTTATTCCAAGTGGGCCGAAGTGTAGATACAATAGGCATTTATTACATTGATGAGACACCTTGAAATGAAAGATCTTGGCAAGTCTCTGCTGTTTTCACCCTGTTTTTTGTCTTAACGTGAAAGGTTCTTTGGCTAGGTGCTCAGCATTTCGTGAAGCCTGATAAGTGAAGCCTGATGAGCGTGGCCGCCAAGGTCGATGATGATTGGTTAACAGGGGAGGTTCATATGGCCAGAGGAGTAGGCGAGGAGGAGTTCGACCACTTGTGCCCACCGAGAGAGATGAGCTCGAGAGTGTGGGAGGCTCAGGAAGATCGCCAGTTTTATGAACCCTGCAGATGTGAAGCTCAGCTTATCGCTAAAGTTTTGTGGTACTAGAACTTTTCACGTAAGGAACACAGTTGGCTTCAAACATTTGCCATGCATTTTTTAAGTTATTGTGGGCTCTAAGTAAGAGCTATTATTTAATATAAGCGGGCCATGCTTCGCTTAATATATATTTTGTTCTAACAAAATGCTGCTAATATGGAGTAATTGTTCTTTATAATAAGTAAACCGTATAAATTACGTTTTTATTGGCTAGGTTTCTTGGAAACCACCTAACGAATTTAAAAACAGGGATTAAGAGGAGGCCTGTACTGTGATGGTTTGCTATTTTAGACCGAGTTATAATTGATATCACAATATATCTACAAAACAAAATAAAAAAAAACATCATGGGTAAATCCATGATTATTTTTTTTTTCTTTTTAATGTGCACACCTCAACTGATTACAAATAGGAGAACGGGGGAGGGGGGGGGGGGGCGGAGGAGTAGATATTAACGAGATATGTCTTTAAAGGTTGTTACGAGTTTCGGTATTGCTTTAAGTAGGCCAACATTCCTCAAAGTCACGTAGCTGAAGCAATGCTTAGAGCGTGTCCTGTGCCACTTAATTTTGAACGTTATGCTAGTTTTCCGACCGCACTGATAGCCCCAGCTAATTCCCATGTTTTCGTGAAAATAAAATTGGCGAAAAGTATCGTAACCATCCGGACAACTTTTTGCATAGGATAGCGATTCTTAAATAATTCTTGAATTCGACAGCATTGTGAAGCGAACAAAGATAATAGTTGCCCGGTTTGTAACGAACAAAGCAGTCGGCACCCATTTATTATATACCTACATCAATTATGCATAGACGTGGTAATGCGCACCGCTAGTCTTCACGCAGTTTTGAGGCCAGTGTTGCTCGCCCTCATATCTCACATCCACTGTCGGCTTTGGTTCTGATGGACAAGTGATGTGTTTTAAAGATTCATTTCGATCCTCCACTGCTCAGCGCAGGTATCCTCGTGCTTGCGAAAGAAGACGCTAAATTTATTGAGGCGCACGCCTCACGGAGAAAATAAATTATTTTTGAGTCGTTGCTCCTGGAAAACGCTGGGCATCAAAGATTTAAGCTATATGTTGATATAAATATAATGATTATGTAAATATTAGGATTATATAAATTTTACTATTATATTCATAGCGTAGAAAAAGGCATCCAGATGGCGGTAATGCAGCAATAAAATATGTTGTACGTTTTAGTGAGCGCGTTGGTAATGATGTAACTTTAGAAAGAGTTTTTTAGATAAAGACGGGACGGGACGGCAAGATGTGTTTTCCCGCCCCCTGTTTTTATGTATAAAACTCTTTCTAAAGTTACAAAAATATTTTGGTTGTCTCACGCAGGAAGCCGGTTCGACAAAAATAGACAGTCAGAACATTACGTGAATTTGTTTTAAATTTCATGAAGGTGGACAAAAAATAATTATTTTGAATGTCGAGAGCAGATACTGTGCAAATTATCAAGAAACGTTTACACAGAACCAGACGACCCAAAATTATATTGCATTTCAACGACAATCGTCGCAGTGATTTGGGAAACAATATTTTAAATGTAGTTGTCAATAATAATGATATTAATATGTCTACTGCTCGTTTTTAAGATGTGCAAATTAAGCTATACACCATCTGACTAGTTGCGTGCTCTACAGGCTAAGGCAGCGCCAAGCGGCTAGAGAAAGGGCAAGTACTCGGAAGGCTGGGGCAGACAAGAGAAATCTCCTCTCCACTTTAGCGTTCCTAATGCTCTCGCTTTCTCCCCTCCCCCTCCGGTGCCCTCCTCTCCCGTCCTGCCTTCCTAGTGCTCGCCCTTTCTCTCTACGGCCGGCGTTGCCTCCGCCTACACTGCACACAACTAGTGACACGGTACGTTGTAGGCGACTTCAATTATTCATATTTCGTATGATCGAGGACATAACCTTTCTGCAATTCATTTTCTGCTGATTGCAGAAACTATTGCGTATGATTGCTGATTTTAATTTCTCACAACAAATGACCATTCCATTGGAAAAACCACCATGAAAATCTGGCCAAGCTGGTAACTAAGCTGGTCAATATGGTCAATGCGGTAGTCAAACTGGTTTAACTGGCAATCAGGCTGTTTTAAGCTGGGCAAGCTAGAATTTAAGTTGGTCAGTCTGGTTTGAGTAAAACCAGCATGGTCTAACTAGAATCTGGTTTTAGATTCAATCTGGTGTAGCTGGGAGCCAGTCTGGTCCTAACTGATCAAACTGGTTTTCCATGGAGCCAATGTGGTTAAGCTGGGAGACAAGCTGGTCATGCTGGGAGACAAGCTGACGAGTCTGGTCGAACTAATAATCGTGTTGGTCAAGTTGGTCTTGCTGGGAGCGCCCACGCCAAGGTTGGCTAGAGATAGCCTAACTGACATTGCTGGGAGCGCGAGCGCCAAGGTCGGCTTAGGCTGGAACGAGGCCACGTCCTGTCCTTTGTCCTCTCGTTTTCGGTAGACGACCGGGCGCGTCAGGCGCGGTGCAAGCTACCTTTGTGTCCCAGAAAAGAGAGAGAGAGAGAGTGGTAGGAAAGGAGAATTTGAGACGCGTTTGGCTATCTTGGGCAGATTTTCGAAGGGACGGCTGTGTGCGCGTTGTTTGGAGACTACTTGAACGACGGTGCAAGCGAAGCGGGCTTTGAGGAGACGGCGAGCGGCAGTCCGTTCAGTGCGGGAAGATGTCGGACGTCCCGACTGAGGCGTCGCTTCTTGTCTTTGAACATGTGTGTGCTCGTGAATGACGGTGGTGCCGAGGAGTATCGCCAATGCCATCCAAGCTACACGGATTACTCGCCTCTGCCGACCACGCAAGAAACCGCTTCGCCCTATCACTGGCGGGACCCAGGTTCGCTTCTCTCATCCGTGTGGTGTTTGCTTTTGCTATTGCCTGTTTTTGGCATGTGTCTAGTATTTTTCGTGTTGAAAGATAAGCAATCTGTTTTTTTTAACATTGTTTGCTTTGCGCCGAGAACCACTGTCTGTGCGTCGGTTAGTACTTTGTCAGCGCCAAGGATATGTAGCATCTGAGCTCATGTGAGGCGGCCGAAAGTAGGAAAATAATAAATTGGATGTCGAGTTGGCTTTTCTGAAGAGCTTGGCTTGTTTATCCTGTGTATTAATTTAAACAGGTTAAACTGGTTCGTTAGTCCACCAGCATGACCAGTTTAACCACATTGACCAGCATGCCAAACTGGGCATGCTGGGGCAATAGCCCAGCTTGAAGCTGGGACCAGATCAACCATCATGCCAAACTGGGCATGCTGGGGCAATAACCCAGCTTGAAGCTGGACCAGATCAACCACCATGACCACCATGCCAAGTTGGGCATGCTGGGGCAATAACCCAGCTTGATGCTGGGACCAGCTTAAGCTGTTTTTTTTCAACAGGGTAGGATCCCATGTTTTCGCATAAACCCGGAAAACTAAAAAAAAAAAACGTCACCGGTGAAATTTTGGTCAATTCGGATTTATAAGATATACTGCAAATTTTGTTGTTTCAATGACCCCTCCCCCCTTTAAATAAAAAAAAGACAACAATACGGTATTTTACAATTAGTTTGATCAGTGCACGCTGTTATCAATTGTCCTGAGAAAATTCAACTGCATTTATTTCAATTATTTTTCAAATCTCGGACCATTGTCAAAAGCGGACTTGCCGGTTATTTCGTCAAGGTTCATCAAGGACAACAGCTCATTATACTTTCGGGTCACGTGAAAGGTCCCTATTTGGCTTACAGTTCGGAGAACCTACTATTTGTGGTTTAGAGGAAGGAGAGATTGTGCTGCTGTAACAGGGAAAGCTTTGGACCATAGAGATCGCATAAAATGGGGAAGAGGGGCAGTTGAAACTTCTCTATTACATTTTAACCACTCCAGCTCGCGCCGCAGCGGGTCGGTTGATGGTATAGGATAGCATGAATAAGAGCTTCCCAGCGACTACTTTCAAATGTATATTGATATTAAGGTATCGACGAGTATCGAAGCGACACTCTCTAGAACTTTTGTCCTGCCAAATCCTACAAAAAAAAAAAGAGAATTACTTGATACAAGCGCGTTTTATTTTTTTTTTTCCGCGCGGATATTATATATTTTTTATCTTAATAGTAAAAAGAATTCATCTCCGAATATCGGAGAATCAAAAAGAAACAAAAATAAACTCCCATAAACACCGAAATTTCGGCAAGGAATTAACTCCAAACAACACCCTCCGAATTATACGAAAATAAACTCCGAAAAAGCAGAATCCTACATGTAACACAGTCAACGCGAATTACATCAACAACATCAAACCAGTTATACCTATTTGTGAACCACCTCTCTTCATCCTGTCACTCTCATATCTTATTTGGGATGTTTAAGCGATCATTATTTTGTTAACTTAGAATTGAGCTGTCATGTCCCTGATCATGATAAGAACACTCAATACGTTAGAAATAATGCGAGGGTTGATTTTCACGCTATGAGCTATGTATTTTTTTGGACACGTTTCATAAAGATTTTTCTGAAAGATCTGTGAAAAATATGTGGAATATTTTTAAATACAAAGTTTCTTCGCTCACACGTACTTTCGTACCACTAGAAATGTTGAAATAAAACCGGCAATCAAGGTGCTTTAATCAGTCAATAAAACGGCTCTACAAAATCATGAGCCACTCCACTCTGTGAAGGTGGATGACCAGCGAAGCTGTTTAACACACGACACAGACCCGCACCGATTAGCAAGAGGAAATTAGACACGCGCAACGGGACCGCCACCCCGGGAGAACGGAAGGAAAGGAAAATAGGCACGCAAGCGGGCTTGGAACGACGACAAAGAGGGCGATGCGAGCGTCGACATGGCCGACCCGGGTCGCACAGCGGCAACTCTTTGAGAAACCTTTATTATTTACCTAAAGAGTCTGCTGACCTTGAAAATGGTGCGTATTGATAACTAATCTACTGAATAGACCTATTGCTAAATTACCCAAGCACCAAGAAGAATGCAGGGAATGGCATTCCCCGTGCCGCACGTGCCGGCGTCTGCAGCAGTAACTGTTCTAAAGCAAAAGCCTAAAACAAATAGGTCCTTGCACGCGCGTTCATCAACGCTTTATTTTGGTGATTTACTTTGAATCTTTTATACGCGGAAGGCATGCGCGTGCGGCGGTGTGAGTGTAGAGTTTTTAGTCACTGCACACGAAAAATCCACGGAACGAAACCCTAGCCATAAACAACTTCGCTGTAAAAACATTGCTTGTTTAGTACCGATAGGTTACCTAACTTCTAGTCCCGCTGGGATATCTACTGGTCTCCAGTCACGGACTACAGATAATCAATAAAGGAAGCTACATAGACATTTCTTAAGCTTGCCTTACGTTCCAGGCTATTCAGTAATTGAAAAACAATGTTGGAATGTTGTAAACAAAAATAATGAGTGGGTTATATCTCTTTGCACTTCAAATGGCACAGCAATTTACAGTAACGAATGGGCTAGTATCCTTCCCTCCGTATTTGTTTTGGCGTTCTTTTGCAATTCGAATACTATTTTTGTAATTATTTACCTTCTAGGTTTGTTTGTTTTTCTTTTTTGTTCCGAAGGATCCGATTTGTTTATGGTCGGCACTGAAAGAATAATTCGAAAATCGTAAACATGCGTCGTCCTCGGTTTTTGAAAACATAAACTCTAATTTTATATTTTGATTTATCGACACTAAAATGTACATCATTTTAATTCTGACTAAACTGTTTCAGCAAACCCTTGATGCAGGTTGTATACCGAAGGATTGGAAAGGCGGGATAGAGGGATTCTCTCGCACAAATCTGGGTACAAGCATTGTCCTAGCATATTACGACCCGTATAACTCTCCACCATTTAATGTAAAATAATGGACATTTTATTCACTCCCAGCTTGAAAGCTTCTTAGAGTCCAGATATATTTTCGTTAATTCTGCCCCACATGCACTTTGTAATACGTTGTGACGCAAGAGTTCGCTTTTGTGTTTCGCATATTGCCTGCATTCGATTCTTGACCTTGCATCACTGAGGGAGTGCATATTCCTCGTTTATTCAAAAGCATTCAGCAAAATATTCTAATTTTTGTTCTAAATTGAGAAAACTTGAACGTTAATGTTATTGTATGGCGTCACCTTTTACTAGATAAGCGGCATTAATTTTGTGGTCGCTCGTCCCGCCTCTAAGCGTACACCCAAGGCAGGGTACGCCACCAGTTCGGGGGGCCGTCCCCCTGCTCCCGTGAAGTAATAAGATCGCGGTGAACCTGGTCCACGCACTCTGAAGAAAGCCGCTGACTGCTGCGGACGTGTTGAATTGTAATAAGATCCTTTGAGTGAATAGGAGTCATCTGGTCCATCACCTGCGGCGGACGACAGAAGTCGAACGCTACAATTTCTAAACGCTAACAATACTGATTCTCATTCTTCACTAATCAGTTCAGTCGTACCTCAAGGCTCCCTTCCGGGTGCCCTTACATTTTCTCGTCTACATAAACGACATACCAGCTAACATATGTTCATAATTTAGGCTTTTGTAGTACAAGTGTAATCAATTGCGAAATTAAGAGTGATTTTAACGTCTCTATTTAAAAGACCGACATTAACAGTGCTTCCGAGTGGTGCCAATTATGAAACAGATAAATTACTATCAATAGGTGTAAATATATGCGTGCTTCTCGTCTTGACGCTGCATGCATAATATTTTGTTTAGAAACTAAACAATATTCCCCAGTGGAGCTATTACATTATAAGGTATCTGGGTGAGCAACTGCCGACTGAACTTTTCTTAAGACTTTGTCTAAACTATTGTGTTAACTGTACGTTCGGAACAGACCTTCTCTTGCTTCCAGCTAATTCAATTTACTTCGCGTTAAACCTCTAGTTTGTTTTAAATTGGAGCATGCAGCTTCTTTTTGGGATCCTGGTCAAAAATCATTTATCTCAGCATTAGAAGCCCGACAACACCGTTCGTCTTGTTTTATACTTTGCAGCATTCATCGTGACTCGAGTGTAACTTTATTGACATCTAACTTATATATACCACATCTTTTACAACATGGACCAATATTTCGTCTGTGCTTGTTTTATAAAACGTAACAAAACAATTTTGATTCCTCATGAAAGGCTACGAGCAACGCGCTCTTACTTTTGATCACGCGCCGATCAACGCCATTAACTGGCATACCATTCTGCCACACAAATCATTTTCGAGTCTTTTTATTTCGAACATTTCATCAATGTGAAGTCACCTTCCCCGAGCCATTGCCGAAATTACCTAGAGCGAATATTTCAGAACAGCCCGTACTAACCGTGTGTAGTTAAGAGCCCTAACTGTTGCAGGAAAATGTTCTTAATTTTTTCCTGTATGTTATCCTGTTTTGTTTTTACTGTGTTTTTACGTACGTAACCCAATCATCTTTGTAGTACCTCCGAACCTGAGAGAGAACAATGATTATATCAATAAATCGAAGGTTGACTTTTGCATCCTAATTTGTTTTGGTTTCGTTTCTTTTATTTTTTCAACTGGTCTTGATAGTTCTTTTTTTATACTGATATTTGCATAAATATTTTTTTCGTATTCCAATCATGGGAAGGTGACACTTTGTTTTTCTACACGCGTAAACATTATTTTTTACGCCTTTAAATATAATTACCCAAGTCATTTTATGTGAAACACATTGATAAAATTACGGGCGTCGACGAACGCTGTAAACATTGTGTACGTTTTTCACAATCTAAGACATTTATATGCAGGCACATTCTAAAGGTACCACACCTTGTCTGGGTGGTCCTCAACTTTTACAAATACACAAAACATAAGTCTTTCGAAACTGCATGTCTTTCGGTAGAAGCGTAGGTTGTAATTGTGTGTGTGTGCGTGCTGATTTTTTGTTGGATCATAGAATACCATATTGCCGCAAACCTAGAAATGCCCATATCAGTGGCACATTCGTTTCTGAAAACTCCACCCCACCTGGCCCTATTCGCGTTCGTAATGCTTGACCACGGTCAACATTTCAAAGAAAGTTAGGTATTATATAGCCCGAAGAAATGCAGTAAAGTAAGGAGGGGGTTGGTGCCACCGGAGATAAACCCGACCTGAACATCCTTGGCGATACCTCTTTGAGGGAGAGATAAGCGGGTTGTCAGCACAGATGAAATTGCAGGAACCGCTGCCTCCTTGATTTTTACAATTTCTGGACAGTTCACTTTCAATTTAAGCACAATAATGCCTATTTTCTCATTCTGAATTCGTTTATAACAAATGTGACTCGTTAAATTGTTTTCCACATTAAAACCTTTCAACCACAGGCGTCCTGTTTCAGGCAGGCCCCGCCGCATTCAACTTTTAAAACAAACTTTAGTTTTGCTCCGTTTTGCTCACTTCGAAACTACATGTTTCGAAGTGAGCAAAGAGAACAAACTCCGTTTTGCTCACTTTGAAACTACATGTTTCAGATTTTTTTACTTGTTTTGTGTCTGTCGTATGCTAGATAACCTCAAATATTAAAATAATAAAATAATTTGAAGTCTCTTTTTTCTTATGGGCATTGACGTTTTCTCTTCCTTTTTTATCAAACTACCTTACTTATTTCCACGTTCTTTCCGACATTCTGTTATTACCCTTGCAAAAATGATTAATGAGTTTCAATTGACTTTCTGTTGTGTTCCTACAGAGTCAATTGAAACTCAATATAAACTCAATGTCTAATGAGTTTGATCATTAGAAACTCAATTTTTATTATATTGAATTTACTCATTAGGAATGCAATTGAGACTGATCATAAAAAACTCAATATCGATTCTATTGACTTTACTCACTACGAATGCAATTGAGTTGGATCATTAGAAACTCAATATAAATTCTAATGAATTTACTCATTAGGAATGCAATATAGTTTTATCATAACAAAGTCAATATCGATTCTATTCAATTTAATCACTAGGAATGCAATTGAGTTTGGTCATTAAGAATTCAATATCGATTCAATTGAATTTACTCATTAGGAAGGCAATTGAGTTCGGTCATAAGAAACTCAATATCGATTCTAAATAATTTACTCATTAGGAATGCAATTGAGTTTGGCCATAAGAAACTCAATATCGATCCTATTGAATTCACTCGTTATGAATGCAATTGAGTTTGGTAATAAAAAACTCAATATCGATTCTATTGAATTCACTCATTAGGAATGCAATTCAGTTTGGTCGTTAAGATTTCAATATATATTCTTTTGAAATCGCTCATTAAGAATGAAATTGGGTTTGCTCATTAGAAATGCAATATGTATTATTTTGAATTTACTCATTAGGAATGCAATTGAGTTTGGTCATAAGAAAGTCAATATCGATCCTATTGAATTTACTCATTAGGAATGCAATTGAGTTTTGTCATAAGAAACTCAATACCGATTCTATTGAATTTACTCATTAGGAATGCAATTGAGTTTGGTCGTTTGTGGATTACTGCACCGAACGATTACTGCTTGTACCAATATATTTCTATTAAGGAATAGAGTCCAATGGCGTCGAAACATTGTTTATCATTTATGAGACTTCCAAGGAGGAAATCGCAAACTGACAACCTTAATAAATGCTGAGGTGGTCACCTGCCAAATGAATACCTTTCTTATGTAGAGTATATAAGGCGGTGGGGTAGTCATAGGGAGTACGATTAGTGGGTTGTGAGTGCTTAGTTATGATGTTTGTGTTCGTTTCCTTCATGTGCTTTGTGTCCTTCATGTTGCATGCTTTAAGGAATTATACAAAAACAAATTCTCAACCAGTTGCAAATTTTTTTTAACGCAGTTGCTATAAATTCTATTGAAACACATTGCGAGAATTCAATTGAAACTCAATTGCAATATTTTTATTGAAACTCAACAGCAAAAGTTCTATTGAAACACTATTGCCAAAATTCAATTGAAATGCAATTGCTAAAAATTCAATTAAGACTCAGTGGCCAATACCCTGGTACGGTTCAATAGGGACTCATTAGAAAAAGTCAATTGAGTTTCAATTGAGACTGAATGCGGTCTATTGAGTGAGCCCTTTACACTTTCAATTGAAACTCAATTCATGTTTTTGTAAGGGAGTACACGCTTACTCGATTTGTTTTTTCTTCACCAGCTATTAGGATAGTCTGCGCTCATTATCTCATGCCTCTCCTCACTTGGAGATCATATTCGCTTGTCATCTATTCCAATAACGCCATCATCTGGGTTAACGACTTGCGTCGTAGTTTAAACACAATTTCTTTACAAACAGCGTTTAAGTTTAAAAAAAGAACGACAAGAACAAAAGAAAAAAAAATCCTAATATTGAAGCAAACAATCATCTATTTATGCGAGCCTCACAATTGACTTTGCGTCATTCTCAGATTGACCTCTACATATTGCGAATATCATTGCCATCTGCAAGTGAGATGGTGAGACGTTAGAGCTGTTGCTCAAAGGAGCGGCTGATTTTCTATGAATATTTTGCCTTCCTCATTGAAAACAAATGTCTCCGGGCCGGGCTCTGCCGTTGGCTAGTAGTTTAGTGGTATTGCATTACTGGGCAATTTATAGTATTTTGTTTTCCCTGGAAATGCGCCAACTGGTCAGAGGGATCCCTCACGTCAAAGACGCGTGTACACACTCTATCATCTGCAAAGAAAAAAATATTTTGATAGGAGAGGGCGGCCTAAGCCACACAATCCGCTTTTAGAGAAAGTCATACATTTTCCAAGGTACAAGTGAAACATGTAAGGCAAGGCCGGTGTCAAAAGAAAATACCTCAAACCAGAATATTGCTTTACGGTAGGGGTATTTCTTCATCGAAAATATAAAATAGCACTAAACGACAATGTCAAATAAAACATCAAATGAATAAAACGTCTACTCGGATGAAAAAAACTCATATGCCAGCTCTTATTCGCGACCGCTTTTTGAAACAACCAATGCTGTCCGCGTAAGTTTCGTGCAGAAAAAAAAATTAAAGAAAGGACAACATTGCGCATATACACCTTCACCCCTTTACACGCCTATTTTTATGTTACAATTTCACGCCGGCACTGCACTCTTTGTCAGAGCAGTCATAATATCTTCAGTTTAATAGTGATAACATTTTCGAATAAAATACTGCGAGTAGACCAGACGGCGGTAACATTTTTAATCATGTGGGCACTATCAGGAGTTGGAGTTCTGAAAAGCAAACGAAACACAGCGTTGTCCTGAACGCTATGATCAAGAAAGCCCATAATCTGAGACCTCTTGCGTTTGGTCTAGCGTCGTTTTTCCCCTGCTACTAAAGTAACACTTAAGTTGTTCAGTAGGTACGAACGCTTATTTGAATTTAGAGTCACATTCCTAAAAATAGCACGACATAAATAAGTGCGTTTGTCCCCGTTTAGAAAAATAGTAGCGCGGCTGCTTACAAAGCCACCTCGCAAATTCGTTCCCACTTTCAGCCGTCCAGGATTTGTTTTGTTCCTTCAACAAGGTGGATGTGCTTCCTGCCTTACCAGTTTGCGTCCTTTAATAATTTTAGTTGGTATTTGTTGTGCTTGCTTACTTGCGGCTCGTGATACCTCGCTTTGTTTATGCGCGTGAGAGAGAAATAGAATGAAAGCAACTCAGGACTGCGTCGCTCCGAAAATGAAACAAAAAAATAAACAACAGAAGTGACTTTGATTTGACTCGCTCGGCGCACTACGACTGTTTCAGTATTTCATTCTAGTTTTAACGTTGCACATGCCTGACAAAAGAACGAGGTTGCAATCAAGGATTAGGAACCTTATGAGGGCGGAAATCAAGCTCGGCATACACCTTTCAAAACTCTCGCAAATATTTGTAGAGAAAATTTAACACATATATTAAATACTGGAATGACAGAACTTTAGTTCTTATATGACAAATGAATTGCTTCCGAAAAACCGGAATATATCGGCATTTAAAAAAAAAAAACACAAGAATATGTCAAATGCACACACCGACTCCTGAGAAAATTCAAGCGAACACACAAAGTTTTTTTTAAGGCGACTTTAAGGCACATAATTGAAAACTGATAATCTGTTGACTAATTTCCGGTTTCAACATAGACGAGCGTTGAAGAGGTGTTCATTTCTACTGTCATTGCGGCTTTGTGCATATTAGAAACTCTGGATTAAGAGTCGTACTGCACTAGCCAAATTTAGTTTCTGATGTTGCGACAGACATCGGCCTCTTTTCGTGTTTTTCTTCTCGAACGAACAGATATGCAAGCGCGCATATATCATCACATGTAACGCCCCTGCGTTAAAATACTACATTTTTTTCGGTAAGGAAACAAATACTTTATACATGTTTATACACAAAACCGTGTAAAGTATTTGTTTTTGTTTTATAACATGTAAGTCACGACGGTTATAAGAAAACATGGTGTGTGTACTACGAATTTCCAAGAGCCAAAATAATACGGCCAAGTTATATCGGACTCGGTATTTAGCCGGCTGGCAACAATAAAAGTGTATTCCACATACAAAGGAAGATGACAGTGTATGTATTATTGTGGTCTAAGCATAGCGTAGCTGCTGGAATCTCTAAAGAATAAAACGTACGCCACGTAATTTTCTGCTTCTTGGGATTGCAAGACCTTACAAAGCCTTTCATGACTCCGCGAGACTGGCAGGAAAGTTATCAGAAGTTCTGAAAATAGCCGAAGTATTTTCAGTGATTAATTATATGGGGCTGCGAAAGTAGAAGAACAAACGCTTCCTTATAAACAGTTTCAACAAGATTGAATTTTCTATTTGTTGTGATCCTTACTTGGGAATACGTGTAAAACTTTGCGTCAATGACGTCCTAGTTCAAATAGGATTGATATGTGAAGGCGATTGGGACATTGTTATCTCGAACGAGCACGCCCAGAAATGCCAAGTTGCGGATAATATAGGAATCGTTTGGTACGGAGCTTTAAGCCTATTACTTGCCTTCAAAATTATAAACAATAGGTGTAAGGTTTGTAAGGAAATGTTGTAATGATGATGTGACGTCTTTAACTGAGATTTCCCTTAACTAGACGACAGGTAGCTTTTTTATCGTCGTGGTCATTATGGTCGTCGTGTCGTCGTGGTCGGATATTCAAAAGATGAAAATGTTCCCGCGATTTTGATTATGAGCTTCTACCGCTGTTACTTACTTTCGAGGCTTAGCACCTCACCTAGAGCTAAGTATGATAAAGCGAAAGATTTCTTGTAAAAAAAAAGAACTTTGTCATTACAACAAAACACTGTCATCGTGTTCCCGAGCGCATTATGTTTCTTGGCAAATCGCGCCGAAGAAGAATAAAGTATATATTTTTTTTACTCTCTAAACGAGGCATTAACGTAGGAAAATAATAAGAATGGATTGATGTGTGTGTCCGTCCACGGTGCCTGAAAGACGTTTCCTCACAGTGTTTTTTTTAGGGTTTTATTCAGCCAATGTATCGAAAATGATCCCGAAGCGGCAAGAAATGACGTCATCAAAAACGGGGTGTCACGCTGTCGGATAGCGCCATCCTGCTAGTTAGGCTTCGAAGTTCAGGCAAAAAGCACTAGCGTATTCGAGTTTCGCTCTTGGCATTGGCGTCCCAACTCCTGGCTGCCGATACTTTCGCGGACCGTGAAGCTGGAGACCGACTTTTAGGGAACGCGCGTCTGCGACATCCGCCAGCACTGCCGAGACACCGGATCGCGGTCGCGGCCACGTGACGCGTCTGTGACGTCATCAAAAAAATTGATGAAACACTTTTTTTTTTAGGCGGTAAACCCATCAGTTAGAGACGCGTTTGCGGCACCACAGTATAAAATTCGTTGGGTCTGAAGTTTGTGGTTGCTTGTTCATCGTGTTCACAACGGCGACTATAGGCCGACGCACGGTTTCCAAACAAGCCCACACGAGGGGTGGGCAGTGCGCGTGCACGGAAACAGGATTCGCGAAAAGTGTCTGCTCATGCGCCCTGCCGATAGCAGGTCAACTGCAGCGGTGCTGATCCGTTTTAGGTATAGCATTCGTGCACGCAGCGTGCCTGATGCACGCTGTGAGGGTGAACAATGCTAGCACGGTGTTTTGTTACTCAAAATCCTAATACATGCATCTTCGAGATCCCCATCAGCACATAAGTGCGCATAGGTCTGAAAATTTCAAAGTTCGCACAAACGCTTAACAACAGATTGCGACCACACACTAAACATTGTAACACCCATAAGCGTGTTAAATAAGGTGTAAGAAGGGTGTAAGTTAGAAAAAACACCCGCTTTACACCATTTTTACACTATTTCCGAATATCAGTAGGTGTAAAAAGGGTGTGTTGACGTCTTCACCCCTTACACGCCCTTTTTACGCCCCACTTGTAGCAATTGTGTCCAGAATCATGTAAAAAGGGTGTATGGGCGAATTTTACGCCCTTCATTCACACGGTGTGAAAGGGGTGTAATGGTGATGCTGTCAAATACACCCATGATTTCATAGCCGTTCATGTCTATTGCTTTAGTGAAGCTGTTGCTGATATACGGCGGTACAAACATCGAATATAATTAATCGCCACACGAAGTGGCGTATGCTTAGAACGTTCTAGAGAATAGATTTACAACTCCGATTGAACTCTCCGTCCGACACGAGCCGAAAATTACGTGTCGCGCGTGCATCAGTTTTATCAGTTCAACTTTGATTTTAAACAAATAATCTCCGCTAGCAAAAATGAACGAAGACGTGTAAATATACAACCGAGGCAGCACACAGTATTGCGCCGTTATAGAATTATATCGGAACGATTGTGCCGATACCAATTTGGTCTGGCCAATATTTGTCAAAAATGGGATGGGTCGCTCCGACGCCATCCTGACATACCGTACGCGGCGCCGTTTTTGGTTGAGTATCAAGAGTGTCCTGCGTGAATCGGCTATGCCGGCGAGGTATTTTCATTTCTTGTCAGCCCAAAAAACCGACGTTAAAACACAAAACAAAACAAGATTAAGCAAAACGAAATCTGCTTATTTTTAACCCGAGAAAGACCTCCTGCGATGAAGCCTTGAACAAACTGTGGCGCCTTCATTTCGGGTATTACAAACTCACCTGTCTGGGATCGCACTACTTATAGCACCTTCACTGATATTTTATTTTTGTGTGCACTTCTGAGGAAACAATGCCGCAAGACCATCGAAAGTGCCGCATTCATGACACCCCCGCTAGGGTTCACGACTCTTATCTCTGCGTAATGACACCAAAATATCTAGCGTCCCGACGCTTTTTTTTTTCTTTTTGGTATACGTGAAGTCGCGTCACTTATTGTTTCATGCTCTCAGCGTCTTAGCTTTTTCCCGTGCTTCGACGGCTTTCAAATTTGTTTTTTTGTATTTATTTTGTGATCTCGTGGTCCGCAGCAGAGCATGCGCTTCTACATGAGTGACAGTTTGATGCGCTCAAGGTTGTACTACGCAAAGCAGTTCCAGACGAGTCCCATTTCGCGACCTTCCCTCGACAGTGCAGGAGGCAATACAAAGAAGCGGAGGGGGATTAGCTGCTTTGTTCAACCCCCTTTGACCTCGTCTTCTGATAAGCCTCCACACCTTCTTTTGTGTCTTCGTGTGGCTGTGAGCGAGTCGACGGCCGCTTCTAGCAAACCAGAGGGGCGGCGCGAAACACGTGACCGCTCTCCGTAGAACTGAAACGCTTGGACGAAAATTTGTCACGTGACTCGCTCTTGCGCGCTGATGGGCTCACTGGAACCGTAGTCCTTGCCGTATGCCATGTTATGGTGAGTTGTAGGGGCCACTTAGGTCCGGTTTTCAAAAAGGGGCGCCCGTCAGTGTTTTCCTCTTCGTGCGTTGCAGTCGCGGCCGGGATTTTTCGTCGTGAACGGCCCGAATACATCCATGCCAACTTTTCGGTAATGGTCGTTTATTTCGTCGGAGTCCATGAAATTATTGCGCTGTGTTTGTTGGACGCGTTTCGACAAAGAGCTGCTCATCGGCGGCCGTGAGACTTCCGCTGAATGTGATCGACCGCCTTCAACCTCGACATTGTGTTTCCGTTGTTGTGTGCTGCCCGAATCGGATTACGCATCTATCACGACTAGAGAGCTGTTCATCGACGACCACGAAACTTCCGTTGATAGTGAGCGAACCGCCTTCATCCTCGACTCTTTTATTTGTAAGTACTCTGCAAGCATGCTTCTGATAGTAGTCCTGCTTCCGTCTCAATAGAACATTTTACTGTTACAAACATGAACTGCCGCTTACTTCCCAGGCAACTCCAGGACGTTCCGTCTTTGCAAGCCTGGCAGTTTTGTCCCCGTCACCAGTGCTAGAAAGCATAAACGTCGCAAGAAAAGTAAAGGTGGAGATTGAACCAGGGCCTTCGGTTGTATAATTTAAAGGGGTTATGAAACAATATTTGGTTGGAATGTTCATAACCTCACACGCACGGACCGCCACTGGTTCAGAAGCGTCTCGGTCGTGGTGAAATTGCGAGGATAAAGGGGAACTATTTCTTTCAGTCTTGCCCGCCAAGTTTGATGACGTGCGCGTGAACGTAGCTTTGCCTTTTGCAAGCTTGTAATTGTACGCACTTGCCCGCATAAGCAGAGGCATGGCTGCGGCCAGATGACCTGCTTGCAATCGTCTATAGAGAATTTAGTAGAACCTAGTAGAACCTTGATCGAAAAATAAAAGGTGAACCAGGCATGTTTCGACTCCTTTGCAGTCATCTTTTCGTGCACTCTTTTTGGTTATTACACCCTACTTTGTGGGTGTTGGTCATCGCGTCTTTTTTTTATTTTCCTTTCTGGCGGTGGTACACCCAATTTAGAGGGCGTACTGCGCAGTCATAACACCCTAATAAAAAGGTGTACAGTGGAATCACACCCTATTTTAAGGGTGTTCGGAATAACGCCGTCCTTTGGGGGTGTTAGGAAAAACGCCATTTTCTTAGGGCGTTTTGCTACACCCATAAGGGTGTTAGTTATAGGACAAGCCATTTACACCCAAAAGGGCGTGATAATGTTTAGTGTGCAGTTAGGTACTTAATCATGGCGTTGAGGGAAGTACCATAGACACCGGTTTAAAATTTAAAGCTGGTGTGAACTGTACGTGAGTCATAATATGCGAAATTGTTTTAACGCAGGGTATTAACTGTAAACGAAGGGACTTGGAAGCACAACTAAGTAACTGGGAACGAATGTAAATTTCGCAATTCACGGAAATTTTGTGGCGATTGCCAAATTTTTAACGCTTCTGTTGATCCGGCTTAACCATTTCGGGACACGAGACTTTCATCCAGTCAAAATGAAATCTCCCGATCCTTTTAGTGCTTGAGGCCAAGGCTCTTACGAAGGTATATCCCGAAAATATGAAAATGTCAGGCTTAACATGCGCAAAATTTATTTACCTTTAGATAACAATATATTTGAGGCTGTAAAGAGCCAATAGAACACTGGCAGGACTTGTGAAATTTGATTTTATGAAATAAAGGAACGTGTGTCGGTATCTTAGAACCTTAATTCACTAAAATACCAAACGAATAATTTATTACCACTCAGCATCTCACACTGTGTTATATTAGCAAGCGGAAAACTCCCATTTTGTGCTGCCGCGACTCGAGATAAAATTTGTACGACCAGGTTTTCGTACAAGCAGCTTGCCGAGACTCAGAAGTTCACGTAATCGTGTCCACCAAGTAGTGCCGCAGTCTTTTATTGATGACTCGACCGCTCTGTCTTGGCATTCGTCAATTGCTGCAACGTTGAGGGGTTCAGAAATTCAAAGGAAACGTTTGCGATGTACTCGGAAATTGTTTCCTGTTCAGATTTGCTTTTATTTCTTTCATTATTCCTGTATATGAGGTATAGAGCTTACATATCTTGAATGGGTAGGAAAGGTTAACGGCCTTTTTTTTTAAGTAAACATGACATGCTTATATTCAGTACAAAACGAGTGTGTTGGTAACAGTAAGTAAACATGAGGAAGATACACAGAAAGGGGGGACGGACAACGAAAACTTCCAGAAGTTTTCGTTGTCCGTCCCCCCTTTCTGTGTATCTTCCTCATGTTTAATTGCTTATATTCACATTACGTTTTTCTTTCTCTTTTTGAAATCGCGGAACTATTACACGCAGTGCTCTGGATTTTGTTTATATCATCAACGGACATTGAGATGCAGTTTTCCAGGGTAATTGTTACACTATCTTTTTACAGCAGAGCTGTTAAGGGCTACTTTCCCCAGGATCGTGTCCACCGCAAAGAAATGTCGACATAAAACTCTGCTTGCCGCCGTCGCTCATAGATGGCGGTAGCTGTCCAGAGTGTTGTGTTTCACGGTTGTCCACTTTCCGCCGTCGTTCATAGATGGCGCAACCTTTCAAGCCTTTCCACTCTGGCTTGCCGACTTGCGGCCGGCCATTACTTCATTCCCACCATAAAACAGCTTCGCTGGTCTTCCTTCTTCACCAAAGTGGACAGGACTAAAAGTTATTTTTTCCTTTTACCTAAAATAAAACATAATATTCAACAAACTAGAAAGTGTGTATGCGTGTGCAGGGAATACGTGCAACAACAAAACCACTGATTTCGTCTTATTACTTTGAAATTAAAAAACGAGAGAAATTATAGTATTCGGAAGTCACCCGGTGCCAGATTGTATACCATATAAACTATATACTTTGTTCAACCCCCCCCCCCCCCCCCCAACTAGTTCAGGCAGGTTGAAATATGTGCAGTACTGATGGTGAGAAATTTATCGCTGATTTTTCTCTCTTTTGTTACGCAGGAATTTTAAGTTCTTCAGAAGAAACTACAGCAAACAATTGTTGAATCCGGGCGCAATCTCGACTCTTTGTTTACTCTCGGCGTGCATTGGTCCGCTGATTTTATAAAAAAGAAGTTCACCATGAATGCGATATAAATGCCCATGACTAGCCCCTGGAAGTGGCCTTTGTATCCATCGGAAGGGGAAGCTAATCCCCGAAAGTCTTCTTTGTTTCCATCGGAAGGGGGAAGACTTAATCTCCCTCTCGTGGCTTCCACAATGCTAAGTCAAAGTCGAGAGATAAAGCAAATATGTACAGAAAGGCACGACCCTCCTCGCGCGTTGGCCGCAACGTCACGGAAACGATGGGACGCTATTGGATGCGGAGGTGGCGGAGGGATATATGATTCCCTTTGAGGGGCATTTGCCGCTACCTTCTTGACTTGTAACCTACTATAGGAGGTAATAACTCCTACTGCATTAGATTTCAAATATCTTCACACAGAAGTACTCCATAGAATCTTCCAAGCAGCGCATGCCAAGGGTCACGCGCAAAGCCGAAATCAGTAGCTGTTTTGCGCCACTCTATGAAGTCTTTTTTTCATGGACGCCATATTGAGACCGTTCTATATTCGGTAGGATGCGTTTAACGCACGGCATGATTTCTAAAGGAAGTTTCTACTCCCGGAAATGTGTCCGTCCATGCGTCCGCACGTCGGCGCATATACATAGCGGGGCATGTCAGCGCCACCGTCACGTGATCTGATGTCGCCTGACTAGTGTGACGTAATCTGCCTTCATGCATTGCGAAGGCAAGTGACATAGGTCATGTGACGTCACGTAACAAGATTCCCGTGACACTCGTAACACGAAAAAACTGTCACAATGTCACGTGACTGCGTCACGCGACACCACAAATTGATACCATGATGTGAGGTCGAGTGACGTTAATTCAAAACACTATTCTCCTTTTCACTCGTGAAGACGACTGCAGAATGTCTCCTGATTCATTTTACATTTTCTACACTTAAATACTAAGCTACATTCGTTTCACGATTTTTCAAAAGAAAAGTCTCTGTCGATGATTCATTATCTGTTGCGAGATACGTGTGTGTCGTCAGGATCAAGCTTATACAATTGGCTGGTTGTCCACCGTCATTTGGAGCCACAATTTATCTTTGTACGTTATTTTGCTTGTGATGCCGTTCCATTAACATCATATGCTACAAGAAGTAGACCAATACGCTAAAATAACAACATTAACCCACCCTAGGACTGATGTACCACTCGATCAACCTGCCCCACGAGGAGTTGCCACAATATTCCCCACACTATCACAATTGATGTACAGTACAAGATTCTAGGTGATGGTGTTTGGCTGTTTACACATTTCCTGCTGACCACTACACCAGCAGCGATCAATCCAAACACCTTTTTGATAAAAATGAAGATATACATAGACCGTGCGATTGTCCGCTCTTCGCCTCGCCAATATCGCAGGAAGGAAGAAAGTGAAGCACTCCAAGGCAAAAAAAAAATGACAATGTGCCGTTAGAATAACACTGCAGAACTAAGCCTTGAGTTTTAGGTTGATATCCGTCATGCCAGAAATGAGTAGCGGTGAGCTTTGGCTGCGCGCCACGGCCCCAAAAAGGCAAAACCGCTGCATCAAAGATGCTCTCAATCAGAAAACCGACACAAATGCGCCGAGAAACGGAGGACAGGAGACGAGAGCACGGGGGGAGCGAGAACGCCGAGCTCCGGGTTATAAGATCAGTGGGTAGAAATAGGGCTAGCTGTCTGTGTTTCTAGCCGCACTTCAGAATCTTTCGATTGCCAAACGCCGGCATTCAGAGTTCTGCGTTTTTCGTTCGAAGGCGTTCGAACCGTGAGGAAGGACAAAGACAACTGGCTTTCCTTCTAAACATTAACCATTCCGACCTGAGCTCGGCGTTCTGACGTTCCTGCGCGTTCTTGTCTCCTCCTCATCTTTAATTTCTACCCGAATAAAAAAACGCGTCAAAATGTAGTGCGTGTTTTTTTTTTCTTTTTTAAACGCCGTACTATGTGCCTTATATCTTTCTAATTTGAGTTTGCTCAATGATCCCCAAAACGTTCACAACTGAAACCATGTTTTAAAGTTATTGATTTAAAGGTAAGTATTCCAAAGTACGGTACATATTAAACTACCTATACTTAAATTTAATCATCTTCCATATTAAGCTCTTGGGAAGAGTCGAATACGGCATTAACCACTTCTTTTTATTTTTTTTTTGTGTGTGATGCGTCCTTATAGCAGGGACAATTTGGCCCGCCTTTTGAGAAACACCCTGCACTAGTCAAAACCAACCGATACTCATTTGTGTCGCGACTACTCAGGCAAGATCCGTCGATCACAGCTTTATGAAAATTGAGCCAGCTGGGGAAAACGTCCTCGTTGTCTGGTAGCACAATGCGCGAACGTATCTAGCATCACTCAAGGCGAGCTTTTGAACCGTAAGTACATATATAACTTCAAATCGCATTTTACATTTCATTTCCAACTGCCGATAAAGCCCCGTTGCCTATTGTCTATATAACAAGGGTGTCAGTATTGATCGTATGCTGGAAAGAACGTGATCAGAAGGAAACCAGGGAGACACGCAAGTAAAGGACGACTCCTCCTGTTGTTTTGAAAAACTCGTAATATGACCATACAGTCGTGCTAAACTCGTAAGAGACGCAAGCACCCACTAAACTGGGAGAGGGCATGGGAAACTGCCAGTTTCGCTATATTGAGCGGGCGAACAACCCTACGGTCAGAATTCCGAAGTAATAGTTCGAGGCCGTTACGTCTTTTTTTTTTCTTCATTACATTGCTCAAAGTTCTGCGTTAATGGTCAACGACGTCCGTCTGTCGTAGAACAGAGCGACTCGAGTGGTATGTCTGGAGCAATGAACTTCCAACGAAATCGATTACGACGTGAACGGTGCCAACGCTGAAATTCGCTTTCTGTGTGTCCTTCTTTCTTTCTATATTTTTTTTTTATTTTTGTTTCCCCTGCGAGTGATTTCCTTTTCTTCTCTTTCCTTTATTATGTGTTCCGTGTCTATAGTGAGTTCGTTTAATTGGTCGAAAGTTTTCGTTCGTTTGTCGTTTCGACCGCTTCCTTAATTAGCTGTTTTTACAGAAAGTATGACATGATTACAATATTCTACGAACTAATATTCCTTGTAGTATATTTTACGTATCTCTAATAAAAGTATTGCAATCATTTGTCATTGTTTTCATTGTGCTTATTATGATTAGATAGATCAGTACATTTTGGCTTACTGTTGATCCAAGCTGGCCATGTCTTCAGTGAAGTTTTATTGGCCGCTGTGACCAACGCCGACTTCGGCAGCCTTTGGTCTCTGGAAGCCGACACTGCAGCATTTTTGGTTGCACGAACCGACAATGTCAGCAAGCTGGAGCCAAGGGTGCCGCCCTTATGTGCCATGGTGACTGTCCAGGGTCAATCAGTGCTGATGGAAGTTTACAATGGGGTCGTTCACTCGGAAATGGGCGACGCGGAGTTTAAACGGCGCTTTCCGCCAACTGCGCTCGAACAGTCCGGCGTAAAGTGGAGAGGGTACCTGGGTCACCCCGCGGCGGTTGACGGTAAGACGATAGTGGTTGCGAGCTCGAACGAAGGCAGGGCCAGCTACCCCTCTTTATTTCAGAGGCGGTTCTCGGGCCCTCCTCGCCAAGAATTTTGGTGGCTGTTGTTGTTGTTGAAAACATTATCCTTCGTACATTCAGAAGGGAAAAATGATGGGATCAGGCGACCGGGAGCCCTTGAGCCCCGGCGGCCTCCGCAGCCCATTCACAGGCCGCCGCTTGGACGACCGGATCTGAGCTACACATCAGTGCGTTCCACTGCTCCATAGTTTCGACGTTTCCATATCTCTTCGGGAGGATTCTCGGTTGGTTTTCGATAGCACTGGGTACGCTGTGAGGTGTCAGGACAAAGATAAGGGCGCCAGAGGAGGCAGAGCCAAGGTTCTTCAGGCCGAGAGCGGTGGCGTTTGCGCTACAGCCTCTGGTGGCTTAGGAAATTCAGTGCTTGCAGAGTGAGAGCATCTGTGGTCTGGCTCATCCATTGAAACAGGCATCGCCTCTGGTTCCGATGTTGAAAGGGAATAAAAAATTGCGATTGTGTGGGGTTTAAAAGGTTACTTTGAATAGGGTTGCGGACATCGAGACATATCCTTTGCCACATGTAGAGGAAATCTGGACCAAGCTGGAAGGAGGCGTCACGATCTCGAAGTTTGATATCCGAGACGTCTACCAGCAGGTGGAGCTGAATGAAGGTTTAAAGAGGTACTTGACGATCTACCCGAGGGCCGTTCCAGTAAAACCGACAAACGTTCGGAGGTGGCGTCGGTACGAGTGAGCATTCAACGTAAAATAGAGAACCTGCTGCAGGCTTGCCACATAATTGCTGCCTACTTTGATTATATTTCGGTGACGGGTGTAACAGAGGAGGCCCATCCTCATAATTTAGAAGAGGTGCTGCAGCGACTGAGTTGTGCAGGATTGAAGCTAAAGCTGCAGAAATTCATTTATTTAGGGTCATAAGCGTCGAATGCTTACGATAGTCAGTCGTCTGTGCTGCATTCATTGCACCCCTTACTCAACAAGAAAGCATCATGGTATTGGGGGTCAGAGCAAAGTGCAGCGTTTGACGCAAGTAAAAACATGCTGACATCAGCTTATGTTATCATTTTTTTATGGTGCCAAGTTACCGTTGCTGCCACTATATAGAGCATCGCTATATGACACTGGAAAAATGCAGGCGCATAGAGTGGATTCAAGAGCAGTGCTACCAGAGGCGGTCGCATCACGTCGGTTAACAGCAGCCGGAAAGAACTAGAGATAACTGGCCAAGGAGGCTCTGGCAGCAATTCTGTGTGTAATAAAGTAGTTCACCAGTTCGTATGGGAAAGGCCAGTTGAAGTGTCTACTGACCACAAGGATTTGCTCGTCTGATCGGACACGACATTCGCATACGCATAGATTTCACCTCGAGTACTGCGATGGGCGATGACACTGAGTGGCTATAGCTACAATTTTTTCTAGAGGCCAGGAGCTAGCTTATACAACGCTGATGCACTATGCCGACTGAATCTTCGTTTCACACCTTTGGACGAGCCAAGAGCCTAAGATGTCTCATGCTGGAGGGTCTACAAAAGTGTTTTGTTGCTTGCGGTAGTCTTGGCGGCAACTCCCCGAGATGTACTATTGGCAGCGTTCCGTACCGCACTGTGGTTTGGAGGTCATCCACCATCTGCAGCTGGATGGCGGTCTTTCGCAAACCGCGTGGAGGAGTTTTCTGCAAGTAAGCGCTGTGCTGCCTGCAATGCAACAGCGTAGTTGTGCCGGCTTCGCTGAGTGCGTCTGTCTTAGACCTGCTACACAACAGCCATCCAGGTGTCGAGACGATGAAGGCGGTTGGCCAAAATCATATTTGGTGGCTGGCATCGATGAAGACATTCCAACCAGTGCGGGGAACATGCACAATCTGTCACGTAGACCCTAAGGTTCAGAGGACAGGGCAACGGAAGACGTGTCTCTTTCCGGAGGTGGCGTCTTCATGTGGACGCGTCTCCATGTGGACGTTGGAGTCCCATTTCAAGGTATCTACTGTTTGGTACTGGTGGACGATTATTCCAAATATGTTTAGTTGGTCCGCGTTTAGTCACATTTAGCATTGTAGTCACATTTTCACGCCTATGTGTCATCTTTGCAAGCCATAGTTTGCCAGTTGTTGTTTGAGCAACAATTGTCCTGCATTTACAAGTTCACAGTACACGGTGTTCATGACCCATAATGGAGTGCGGAAGATCCTGGAACCCTCATGTCATACAGCATCCAATAGAGCAGCCGAGAGAGTAGTTCAGACAGTTAAAGAAAAGCTAAAAAAGACGATGCCTAGAGAATTTGAATGCCGGATTGCAAGGGTGTTGTTGGCGTACCGAACTACACCTTATGAACTCATAGAACGTTACCCGGCTCATGGGTTGGCTCCTCAAGACTCCCAAGGTCTGCTGCAGCCAGACCTTCGGGAAAAGGGGCAGTTTAGACAAATGGAAGTCCCCCACACTCCGGGGGACGGCTAGAGTGCGACGGGCAGTGGAGCGCTACTCTCATTGATTTTGGTGAGAATGGATGTTGCAAACGTCCTCCGCACTCTGGAGGTCGGATAGAGTGGAAGAGCCAGTGTAATGGTATTCTCCTTGAATTTGGGGGGAAGTGATGTTACAGTGCCAGCTAGCACCTGGGACCTGGCTAACCGCCAGAGGGCATGCCGACTGCCACCACTATATAGAGCAGCGCGGGGCGCTGCCCCATCATTTGTTTGTGGCCAAGCTGGCCCGCACGCTTCAATATGCACGTTTGTTCACACGTAACAATTTTCAAAGATAGAAAGTTCGCGCTTTAGGCAGGGTTTATACGGCACTTTTAGCTTTGCGCTGATTATACACGTAACTGCTAGGATCCGAAATTCATAATATTCATAAGCGTTTATCTTTATAAGTGCTATACGTGGCGCTTGAATAAAAACACAATAAAGTTGACAGTCGCATATAGAGCGGCGATTCTAAAATTAAGTCAATAGTCTACTATTTTTTGCCGTCAATTCGTCGGTCAGTTAGATTGAAAACGTATTTCTATTGCTGAAATTGCTTTTCTTGCGCTCTTCTTTTAAATGTCATTGCTTTATGCTACTCGTGTTGGCACTCACCTCTACCTAGGTAGTATGTTGAAACTACAATATCCGAGTTGTCGCAAATTTACGGAATTGTTTTGTGAAAGCCGTGTTCGTTTACCTACTCATTTGCGGTTCATGGTACCTTGTACTTCACTTGTAATGCTATGCACTTGACGAGACGATAGTACCACTGGTGGTAACATTCTTGGAATTGGATTGCTTGAACACCTCGAGCTAAAATTTCCACGTTTTTCTAGATATGCGGAATGTCAGCAAACTTTCGGTCTTTTAGGCCGGGGTCACACTGCTCATACATCATACAAAAGACAGTCTGCAAACACGAGTCACCGCAATATCCGGGGTTCGAATGCCGCGTTCCAAGTTTCTCCGTGAACTCATTGCCACGTGGCATTCGAAGCACGGATCTCGCGGTGACTCGCGTCCGAATCTGTATGAAGACTGCCTATTGTACGATGTATTAGCAGTGTGATTCTGGCTTTAGGATATTGTTTTTTTTTTTATTTTTTTGTATAAGGTCAGATATTGCAGGAGCCTAATTCAGGTAAAGGATGGTAGTTTTGCAAGAAATTTTTAGCCAAAATTATGAAAACACTTAGAGGATCATGCACAGGAGAATTGTACTAATGAAGAATCCAAACTACATGGTGTCTCATACAGCGGCCAGGTTCTTCAAATCGACCGCAAAAATCGGTTTCTGAACCTACCACGCTAATATTTTGTGCAACATTGCCCACATGTGATGCATTTTGTTTTCAATAAAATTTGCAAAGAGCAAACTTACCTGAAGAGAAAGTTTTAAAAAAAGCTTCACTCCTATAAAAAATTTGCTTTTTGCAAATTTTATAGAAAACATGCACCACCTGTGGGCAACGCTGCACTAGATAGTAGAGCGATAGGTTAATAAAACGATTTTTTTCTGTCGATTTAGAAAGCTTGGCCGCTACTTGAGACACCCTGTAGATTGGAAGCACAATCATCGCAAAATATTTTTATAATTTTCTCATCATCAATTAAAATTGTTAGTACTATGCCCCACTTTATATTAAATTATTGTGCCACGATGTCACCTAATCTTTGCTCTTGCTGTAACCTGGTTCGCTCTCGATGCATATCTGCATCAGTCCCTTGATTTTCGTAGACACTTTTAGCGTTATCACGAATATTTTCATCGCTTCTCTTGAAACACTTGTGTCAGCAAAACATTACATTTCTTCGTAAAATGGTTGCGGTAAGTCATTGATAATATGATTGGCGAAGCGCCAGGCCTATCATAATTTTAACAATCTCAATTCTTGTACTTAAACTCCTGATGTAGTTTATTCTCACCCGTTTTACGCCCACAGTATAGGACGAACGTGTAGAGCTTTCATTGCTGCTTGACAATTGACATATTTCATCAATGTATCAAATAAGCACAAGTTCCACCATGTCACGAGCGTATGACCCTGCACGTTCCTCTAACTCAGAGTTACCGCGTAGCACTATGTGTAATCCGGGAACTGAATTGTCTCACGTCGAATATTACGCTGCGATCGTCTGCTGCAATACATTTCAACCAGAGATATGTCATGCGCTACATTATTACCATGAAAACGACATCGCCACTATTTTCTTTTTTGATTAAAGATTACCTTCAGGAACACATATTTTAACCACCGTAGTTTGTGTCCAAGAAGAACACATTCAATTGCACTCCCGCTTTTTATGATAGATATTCAAGTGAAAAAATATAATAATAAAAACTATTTCTTTTGTTGTAATAATTTTAGTCACATGACAACAAGAGTAACACAAGAAGGCACAGATGAAGATCAAAACTAAATGGTCCCGTCAGCAATGTAGAGAAGGTAAAAGCAAATCTTGTAAGAGGGGGAAATTGTTTGGAACTTACTCACCGGGCGACAAACTCATCCTTCTCGTTAGCACGTAGTTACTGTAAGGGATCTCGAGCACGCACTCTAAGATGTCCGCCACGGACGGCAACGTGTTCTCGGCCATCTCGGCGTGAAGCACAACGTCGAAGAGGCTCTGGGAGGACATGGAGGTGAACGTCCGCACCACCACGGGCTTTCGGTGGCCTGATTGGATCACGTACAGTTTCATGTCAGGCCGCGGGAACAGTCCTCGGCCCGTGCACATGAGGCTGACGGCGCGGCTGCCTTCCTGGGGGAAGCTGTAGTTGAAGGCGAAGGATTCAGCCGGCACTGCGAAAGACGGCACGGGAGATACAAATAAGTAAACGGAAGAAATCGAACGATAATTTAGAGTAACATTACTTTAGTGTGGAGACAGCTACGCAGTTATTTTCAGAATACAGTTTCCCACTGCACATCTTTAGTTCTAGTACTTTTAAGGGGGTTTTGCTCACACCCTTCCGCCCATACACCAATGCTACTCAAGCGGCACGGTGATAGGTGCCCTACCAAAACAACCACTATAAACTGGATCATGGAACAGAAAAACTAACTGGTTTCCAGGTATCCAGCCAGAAATCCAGTTATTTTTCCTGTAGGGTGGCCAGTGTTGTACCAGTGCCGGTCGAAAATCGGTCCAACTATCGGTGAAATGTCCCGTTCTGCACCACGGCCCGGTATCCCAGAGGTATTGGCGTACGGTCGTTTTGTCACAGTCCCTGTATCGGCTCAATATCGTGCTAGTTCTATACGGATCAGACTGGTCCGGGTATCGGCGAGATATCGTGAGAATACACTCCAGATCGGCCCGAGTTACGGCCCGGCGTGGCATATGCGTCTGCTCTGTATCAGACGGACTTCGCGTGAGTCTGCTTTTTGTCGACCGTTGCATATTTATTGTTGCATGTAAATTGTATGCACAGACAAACATAATCATTTTCAATCGCTCCCAGAAGTTTATTAAGCACAGCATATTTTAATTAATTGCATTTGCTATACTTCTCTGTCGAACGAAAACATAATATTAAATAAAATTACACAGTTTCATGCCAAGAAAAAATAAAAATATTAAACAGGAAGGGCCGTGGAGATTGAGAAGGATGCAGGACGTCTAACAGAACATACTTGCAGTGTACTTCCGAATAAAAACACCGATATCATGTAATCCGTCATGGATGCATAAAACGACTGGGGCAGCATAGAACCATGTAGACACAAAATCGGGAACAAAGAAGGTCGTCCTATATGAAACGGAAGTCTCGCTGTCGACGATGAGTAGTTGTTTGTCGAAGTGCGTCGACCAAAAATAGCACAATCAATTCCTGGACTCGGACGAATAAAACGCCCATTACCCCAAAACGTTCATAGTTCCTTGGATCTTTGTGGCTTGGAGCAGTTTATTGCTACTTGAAGAAATGGCATTGTAAAGTGAAAAATATTTTACACCAAGGACCTCTTCTCGAGAGCCGCATTCCACCTTTATTTGTTTACACACCTGCTGCCACCTAGACACACAACTGTTTCGAGGCCGTTCGACACCCAAAATGTCAGCTACAACATGCTTGCCCATTGAGCCGCTATGACCTAGACACCGCTCCATCAAACATCGCATTTGTCCCCATCGTGGGTTAGCTTCGGCCCCGAAGTTGATACAAAGGAACCATCTTCCCTCTCTGCTCGGCCAGAAGGAAGAAAAAATGAGTACAAAATCCATTTACTCTTGATCCGATATTTCTAAAAAAGGTTCATTTAATATCGTGAAGTCAGCTGGCTCTTGAAGTGCAGATATGTTGGCATAAACGTATTCCGTTTATGATAAACAATCTCTGCCGCCGATCCAGTGAGCCCATCAGCGCGTCAGAGTGAGTCACGTGGCAAATTTTCGTCTAAGAGGGTTTGTCCTGCGGAGGGCGGTCACATATTACGCTCCACACCTCTGATTATCTTGAAACGGCTGACGCGATCGCTCACAACCCCACGTAGTATAAAAGAAGGCTGCAACGCTCAACAAAAGGCGATGTTAATGGAAGATAAACAATGCAGCTAAGCTCCCTCGTCCTGCTTTGTCAGTCGTTCTCGGGCTAAATGTACGATTGTTTAGCGATTTAGGCCCAAAAAATGACACATCAAAAAACGGACAACCAGAAGTGAAGCCCAACTCGGGCTTCACTTTTGGTTGGTTCAAAAGGTCACATTTTGCCCAAAACAATTGTTCTACCTAGGGCACATGTCTCTTGCGTATTCTACGCATATGAAAGAAAATAAGTGTGTGGCGTTGATGTACACTTCAAAGGAGAAATGGTTTATCCATCAGATTCGGATGGAGAATTTAATGATTTTTACAGTAATGCTCTGCATACTAATTAATAGAATGACGTCATGGTAAATGCGCACTGAATAAAATGGAGCGTTTAAAAATATTGCACTAATTCCTCCCATGCTATTGAACATGTTTGCAAGCTTGGGAGAGTGGGAGCACCTGGAGCGGATCTAAGTACGGGTTGCGTTTTTTTGTTTTTTTTTTCTTTTTGGGGATGGGGGGGGGGGGAGTCAGCTTCAACGACTAGATCTCCTTTCGTCATAAGTTAGAATTGGTCCTAACTGTAAGGTCTGTTACGATATTGGGTGTTTTGAAACAAACTCCGGATGCAAAGAAGACATAATCAGAACAATAAGGAGTTAGATAAATAGGGATAGAGTTGCGGGACATAACGTAGGCTTCGACAGTTCGAAAGGAACTTCAGTTTATGTTAATAAATTCCAGTCCGCTTGATTTCAAGGTGTGCACATAACGTGGGCATCTCATTAGATATCATTAGCTGAAGACTATTACAACACTAGTTCTACATATTTTGGTTCCCGCGATGTTTCAGGGGATTTTATAAATGTTTTAGATCATCACATCCTACTTCATTTTTTTTTCTTTACTAGTTATTGCTTTAAACAGAACAAAAAAGTAACAAAAAAATGTTTTGGTCAGCGATTTCCAAGCCCTCGAAGGGATTCACGTGCATTGCTATAAAACTGCCGACAATTTGAACTTCTATCTGACCCCTTCTCTCCCTCTCTCTCCTTCCTTTTCTTCTTCCCTTTTTCTCCCACTATCTCCCCGTTTCCAGCTACGGTGCCCTCGCCCCCCCCCCCCCTTTCCCTGTCTGCTTGTTTTTCTTCCCTTTCGACCTTTCCTGGATATATTTTTCCAAAAATTATTTTAAAAAACTTATGGGTTCGTAACTCTCGAAACGATCTGTTTAATGTCTTCCAAAGAACTGAAACGATGGCTCCTAAATATTGCATTTCATAATTATTAGGCCTGAGAGGATAAAGTTCGTTGCCAACTTTTTGCACCAGGCATCTCGGAGCAGCGAGTCGACGAAAGAAGTGCGACGTCGTTTTTCCGAAACGCGGTTTCCTTTTCTTTCTTCTTTTTTTAGAGCGCAGCTTATAGGCGCCCGTTACCGCGTTTTGCAACGTCGGCGTCAGAATCGGTGTCATTGTTGCCATCGACGTAACCGCCTCGCTAAATTTAGCGGGAAATTGAATTAGTATTGAGGTCACGTGACGTCAATTTCCCCGCTAAATCTTGCTGAGAAAATGACTTTGTTCATATGTGACATGACGCGAAGTCAGGTGACGTCATTTTCCCCGCTAAATTTATCGGGGAAACTGAATTGGCGTTGAGGTCATGTGGCGTCAATTTTCCAGCTAAATTTAGCGGGAAACTTTGGGAGGAGGGAGGGTACGGAGGACAAGGATGGGAGGGTATGCAGGAGGAGGAGGAGCGAAGGGTACGGAAAAGGAAGAGGAGGAGGAGGAGAGGATACGGAGGAAGAGGAGGGTCATACCCTCCTCTCCTCCTCCTCAAGAGCTGCGCTCTAAGTTCGCATTACACAGATTTGTAAACGTCTTTCATTTATACTACTTATTGAATGCGACTCCCAGCTGAACGGACGCCGACGCAACACTCGTGTCAAATATGAGGCCCACACTGGTCGGCTGTCGACGAGGTAGGGATTCCCGCGCTACCATCTGCTTTCTACGGACACCGACAGAGTAAGAGGCACATAACGGGGCGAGTCCTGACCATCGCATTATCAAATACCTCGGAGATCAATACTGAAAACTCTCACGGCGCCCGGGCGAAAAATGATCGCAGCACCCATGGCGAGCCTGGAGTCTCCGCTAGGAGACCAAGTCCTCGGAATGCATTGGCTTTCACTATCTCAGCACGAGAGAACCAATAAATACGCATTGCGACTTTTTTTTTTTGTTAGAGCGCAGCTTCTAGACGCCCGTTTTTGTGTTTCACTGAGTCGGCGTCGGCGTCCGGTTAACCGCGCTAAATTTAGCTGGAAAATTGACGTCACGTGACCTCAACACCAATTCAATTCCCTGCTAAATATATCGGGGAGTTAAAGTGGCTTTGAGGTGATATCCGGTCAATTTTCCCGGAAAATCTAGAGTAGAAACTGATTTTGTTCATAGGTGACGTGACATCAAGTCATGTGACGTCATTTTCCCTGGTAAATTTAGCGGGAAAAAATAATTGGTGTTGAGGTTACGTGGCATCAATTTTTCAGCTAATTTAGCGGGGAAACTGTAGGAGAATGGATGGGTATAGAGGAGGACGAGGAAAGGGTACGTAAAAGGAGGATGGGAGAGTACGGGGAAGGAGGACGGGAGGGGAGGGAGAAGAACAGGAAAGAAGAGAGTTGAGCGGGAATGGAGGGGAGGACGAGGAGAGGAGGAGGAGAGGGTACTGAAGAGGAGGAGTGTATACCCTCTCCTGCTCCTCCTCAAGAGCTGCGCTCTAAATTCGCTTTAGAGTGCTTTGCAAACGTCTTTTTTCGTTTTAATTGTTACAAATCATTTGCCATTTCAATGAGGAAATGATGTGTACCTTCCGTGATTTGTTTTTCCTTTTTAAGGCGCAGTTTTTTTTTTTTCTTTTAGCCAAGAAAATATTCTCATGTCAGCGTATGTAAGGAGAGCGAAACACGAATCTATCTTGGTGTTTATTTCTAAATACTTAGTTTTAAATAAAAACAAATAGCTGCCGCTCAATGTAAGTGTTCTGATTAATCAATGTGCCTTGCCTTTGCTGATGACACTACCCTTTTTATTAAGGTATTGCTCATACCTGTCTTGTCGAACATACAATCTGGCTAAACTTGCCGACATCCTTGTCCTTTGACCCTCTTGTTCACCTTTTACAGAAATGATCATCGCCATTCTTGTTTAGCCCGCCTGCACCTTTGCATTAATAATATCGCCAACTATAAAAAAGAAAAAGGCAGCAGAAGACCTATCACAATGTATGCACAACAATGATGTCAATATGCTGAGTTTACACGATTGACCATATAAGATCCAAGGTCATTACCGAAATTGCACTTCAATTACAGAAATGGAATTTGAAAGAAAGCCTGCCACTTCTCACAGATGAGATAAAAGTGTTATAGCGCAAATAAAAAATGAAACTTGATTTCAATAATACAACGCACACATTCAGTCGATGGCTAACTTCCTTTACGCACGATAAACGCCAGCACTCGGACGGCTGTCTAGCTATCCTTACTAATTTTAGTTTTTCTCTGTTTAGTTCAGACGCAGCTCCACCGCGGAGCCTTTTCTTCCGTCTGCCTTTCTTCTGACATTTTTGTTTTTCGTCTCTTTTTTCGCGAACCCCATGTTAGAGAAATCGGGTTGTTTATTTTTATTATTGGTATATTTTGTGTGTTTTCGACTCTTTCTCAGCCACTTCGTTACTTACAGACATCATTCGTCTGCCATGTAACGCCCGCACTCTTGATGTTTTTTTATTAACGATAATTTTTTTCTTAGTTTGTCACGGAGCCCCCAAACGCGTCTTCTGTTTTCAGTCACCCTTGATTCTGACTGCTTTAATGTATGTGAACTGTTTGTACGGTCATTCCTTGTCATTTGTGTTGTGGTGTGATTGTGTGCGCGTGTGTTTTTGGCCACGTCTGCTGCTGGTCGGATTCCGCTAGCTAGTAGGCTCTCTTTCGATTTCCACTGGGCGCTTGGCACGCTGACTTTGAAGTTCGGGCATCTTTTTGGGATCGCCCATACTGAGAAGTCGATGTGAAAATGTTATAGCTTCGTGTCTCTCACATAAAAAGTAGGTTTCGAAAACATAGTTCTAATGAATAAAACTTTATTTGCGTTTTTCATTCGCGAAACAGTCGTACGCACCTTTCTGAACGGCGGTCAGCCTACTTAAGTAATTAAATAATTAATAATTAATAATAGTCTTTTTGTCCGTTATAACTTGATTGTCGTGCTGGTTCTGATCAGTCGATATCGCTGTGCAAACACAGGAAACATAATAAATGCTTCAACATTTATGATAGGGAAATAGGGCTCGCAAACGTCCAGAACGTCGCGGAGCCTATACTTTTCAATCGCGCCGTCTATATAAGTACATAAGTTGATTGCATAATGAACTAGTACATAAAATGTCCACGTTCGTAAAAGCACGTGTGTGCTTGTGGACGGTACAGTGTTACAATAGAGAGGATGATATTACTCTTGCACAAAAACAAAACAAAGTACCGGCATGCTTTCGGCGTAGAAAAAAAAATCATTTGTTACATATTACAAAAGCCAACAAGTTACAAACTTCGAAATGTGAAACTTTGAAAATCAAGGTTCAAACAAACATAACAACTCGCCGGCTTAAAAAGAACGATTAGAGGTTGCAAAGTTGGTTAACCAGCGAAGTTATTGCACCACCCCCTCGGCTCTCTCTTAACAATCCTAAGTGACTATAAATCCAAAAGGAGATCTCGCCACATTTTATAATAATGTGTATCATAAAAAAACGCAACCTTTCACCATATTTTGTGAAAACCTATGGCAGAACCAAATATTTTGTCATTAGGACCTTTTGCTTCTTTAATGGTTGCTTTACTTGTAGTAATTGTGTACTATACTTCGTTTCATCTTAAGTCCAGGCGCAATCGACGCTACGAGCTAACGAGACCCGTCAAAAGCGCAGGTCACTGAGACTTTTCTGCTCCCTATTGTTTCAGCGACGACGGAACACGCACAGAACAACGACGAACACCACGATTGTGCGCTTTTGATGCTGTTTGATTGATCCCATCAGCACGTAGCGTCGACTACGTCTGGACCGAAGGTGAAACGAAGTATAATATGGTATAAATATACAATATGTCGAATGTCAAGGTCTGCAGCGACCGGATCTTCAGGTCAGTTACAAGTTCAGCAAATTCAGTTTTATAAACAATGTTCCTTGCAATGTTTAGCAGAATAGTATCTATTTTATTTTTTTATTACAAGCTCTAATCATAAATCGTTCTTCCGTATCGTAGTATAGATTCCGGTGGCGGTCCATCGGCCTACCAAGTCGCAGATAAAAAACGACGACGTTACTCGTCGATACGAGCCCGGCGGCACGAGAGAATAAACAGAACGTTTTCACCTAAGCTCGGAGTCGGTCGCACGATCTCTTCCGTCCACAACATCGAACGCGCTAGAAAATGGTGACCCGGACGTGATGATCGGCTCCGAGCACCTGCCATCCAGGGGAACGTTCTCCGAGGCCCGGGGCATGGCAACGGCATGGCATTTCGAACATTTATGCGGGTGGCCCATCTACCACAGCCCCAGCATCCGGAGCCCCCGCCACCACCTTTGCCCCGTCGCTTCTGCCGCCGGCATTTCTCAGCAATGGGCTGCGACCACCTCGCTCACCCTGCCGGCTTGGCAAGTCAACGTTCTTTGGCTTTTTCCACCACTGCCACAGTCCCTGGTGTCGCCCCGGCAGTCGTGCCCATCTGTGTGGTGTGGTGCTGGCCTGGCACGGTCGCGTGCTGCCACAACATGTGGGGCGTGCCGCACCGCGCCACGCTGGGGCATGGCAAGTCACGGCGGACCAGACTGTTCTTGACGAGGCACTTCGCTAACCGACCAGGGCTTCCTTATCGCTGGTCAGGCATTGCTCTCCGCTCGGTGCGTCACCTCCGGGGATGACGCTGTATTGGTCGCACAGCTGACCGCCATGTCCCCTGGAGCCCGAGCTGCGATCGAGCCTACTCCACATTGGATCCACAGCACGAACGGATCCTTGTGCCCTTTCTCTGCTGCATCATTGCTCCGTAAGCCTGAGTTCAGCGGCAACTCCCTGCATGGTTTGCGCAGGATGTCTTCTGCACCGCTCTCTGCCACGTTGTTCGGCTCGTATATTAAACGCCAACGGCAACAGCCCAACTCACTTGCTGCAGCCGCAACCTCTCAATCGCTCCGTCCCTACTGGCTGCATACCTGCAGGTGACGGCTCTAGGGGGGGAGCTCTGTGGCGGTCTATCGGCCTACCAAGCCGCAGATAAAAGACGACGACGTTACTCGTCGATACCATCCCGGCGGCACTAGAGAATAAACAGAACGTTTTCACCTAAGCTCGGAGTCGGTCGCACGATCTCTTTCGTCCAGAACATCGAACGCGGAACAACTCCCTTGGTTCCTGATATGTTTTGTACCTTTTAAGGTTAGCGGGCAAAAAACGAAGGCGGTATATAAAAGCAGATACCTTTGGGAGGCGTCTCGCCAGGTAGTCCGGATGCGCTCCCCATGACAGATGTTCATCGAAAAGCACGCCCAGATACCTTGTAAATGACACGTATTCTAATGGTGCGAACCTGCAGTTCTTAAAAGTGGATGAGTGAAGGACTGAGGGGCCAAACAGGTTATAATTTTGTGCGGGTTATAAAAGCACAATAGTTTATTTTATCGAGGTTTACACTAGTGGGCTGCAAGTGACCCACGCCATTGGATGGAATATGCCATTTTGAAAAGATGATGTAGCTTCACATTCGTCATTTCCAGATGAAACCAAAGCTGTGTGGTCGGCGTACTGAAATACCCGCGAGGCAGATTGAAGCTTTCAGTTTCATTAACGTAGATTTTGAAAAGAAGAGGTCCTAAGATATATCCCTGGGGTGCACGATACTTAAGTTTCACTAACTTACCTTTAGTATCATCAATCTTTACTAGCTGTTGAAAGCCCAAAAGGTAGTCGGCCAGAAAATCATGGAATGGGCCTCTGAAACCCAAGTGCTCTAATTTATGTAGAAGCAACTTGTGATAAACTCTATGAAATGCCTTTGTGAGGTCTAGAAAAAAATAACGAAATTGCTACGATTAATATTTTCGTCAACGTGATAGGACAGGTCTTTCAGTAATGATTGCGTGCCTGTGTTTTGGCGAAGCCTCTACTTACGAAGACTTCATTTCCGCTAGAGGCGCCACTGTCGCCATTCGCCGCCTCTCCCATAGGTTTTCGGATGTGTTTCCAGTATTGGCGAAGCTATATCGCATTTCAAATCTGCAGACAATGACGGTGCGGCATCAGACACTAAAACACCGAAGATCGTATCACGAAGCAAGGAGCCTGGCCATTGTTGGCCAAACCCTGTGTTTCTCAAGCTGTCTTGGACTACAGCGTGTTTCACTGGTCCGTGACCTTTCCATGGTGGCCGCTTCCCTCGAACAGCCTGATTTGTATCGCAAGAACCATAGACACGGTCTTACAGCTTAATTTGATCCCTCAATTACTATGGTCACTGGCAGAATGAGATCGGCATAAATCATTTTCACTTGTAATGCCTCCAGCGGACACTCGACAACGCTTCGGCATCTCGACAGTCTAGGGCGTGCACACGCAGTCAAAGCACGGCGAATAACGACGAGCGCGAGCGCGAGGCCGGGCGTTTGAAAGCGGTAGGTCCCTGTCTTTCTCGCCACGCCACTGACTACAGATGCACAACTGCAATCACATGAGAACTGCGTGATTGCAGGCCGCCAGTGACGTAGCAAGAACACTGCTCCTGGAAGAATGGGGCCATACCCATAATAACTATGACGTGGCCAGCAAGTAAAAACAAGGAGAGAGGGGATGCATAGAGCACTGGTTTAATATGAGGTCGGCTACCTTTCGTGGAAGAGAGAGAGGGGGGGGGTTGCCCCCCCCCCCCTCTCCCGTGTGGAGGTTGCCCACTGCAGGCAATCTCCACACGACCGTGCCCTCCTAATGCCGCGCCTCAGTAGACAGGTTCAGCTGTAAGTTATCTGACTCATCCAACCACGAATAACTGCCTCTAAAATACAGTTAGAGGTTGTCTCGTTGTAAAGGTGATGGGAAACACACGTTTCTTTTGGTCAGCAATCGATTTCACGGACATATATCATTTTCCAGGAAATCGTATTAAGAGGACCTTCGTGTCAAGGTTGGTATTCGTGCATTATATTTTACGCAAAATATATTTTTTCACTCCTTAGAAACTTTTTTTTTATTACGTCAACGCATGTTATCCTGTGATAGAAGGAACGTTTTCGAGATGCTGGTTCCTTACGCTGCTCCGGTTCGTTCTCTGCCAGCTACTATTAAAGTTGATTACCGCCACCAGGTTTAAATAATCCCTTACAGCTTTTAGATAAACAAGCGGTGTTTTGCCTTTCAATCACATTTCAATAGCTTTGTTTAGGCAGGCCTTCCGAGCATGTTTATGCCGAATGACAAACTACCAAATTACCAGGGCGCTTAAATGCTATGAAAATGACCAAGTCGAGGAAATAACGAGGTTTTTTTTCTATGATATCCAACACATCGTTTTGTTTACGCAAGTAATAAAAAAAGGTCTCGCACATTTCTGATCAACCAATCCTTTGGATAAGAATAAGCTACAATTTGGGAAAAATAAATACATTATGGATCTAATAGGAATCGGTGATATGACGGGGATTGTTTTTCCTACCTTGTTGGGAAGAAAAATGTAACAGCGACACGCTGAGGTGAGAGGAAACTATGCCACCAAACATGGTCACTGCGACAGCCTTTATTTTAGGCGGTAAGAAGTCTACGTAGCACATTTAGTGAGGAAGCGACATCGACGTTCTTCTGGCTTTGACTGAGACAGGGTAATCAAGGGCATCAGGTGTTATCGCTTCATTTCATGCCCAGAATAACAGTTTCCACAGAAATTCTAGTTTTAATGGCTCCCTGTATACTCCCTGTAAAAATGTAAAAAAATACCGACAACAAATATTTTATTTGCGGCCCTCTAATGCTAAAGACCCTCTAATGCATGAAAGGATTTAGGCAGCGATCGTCCAGTTTTGATTAGAAGATGTTAAACAGGGGTTTCGGGGAGTGAAAACCCTATAGTTGTATCAATGTTCCAGCTGACTTCACCAGGTTATTTTCCTTGGTACAAAGGTTGCGCGAGGTAAACTTTTCTGCTACATTTAGAGGTAAAGAAAATGAGGGAACAGGTCAGGTGACGTGAGGTGACGTGACATCAGTTTTCTCGCTACATTTAGCGTAGAAACTGAATTCATTTATAGAAATCTTGACATCAGGTCACATGACATCAATTTCCCAGCAAAATATATCGGAGAAACGAAATTAAAGTATAGGTCACGTGACGTCAATTTTTTGCGATACATTGGCGGGAAAACTTTACAGTTTACCGGCGTTTCAGCCGGAAGTTTTGCCATACTAAACGACGCGTCACTTGCCTTTACACTTTAGGTTCGTCCGGTGCCGGTCCTGGTTCGTTCAGCTGCATCAAAAGCTCTTCTAGGCGTGGTGGCTGTGCTGTATTCATGGTGAAAATGGCCCACTGCTCCGCGGTACGATGTTCTATCGCAAGCCGTACAGGGCATAAGATGTTCCGGTTCCCGTGGAACGAAGGACGGAAGCAGCGTTTTCTAACAATTTTTAAGATATTCTCTTGACACGCATAAAAAAAGGTCTCGGTTAATCTGCGTCAGGGGTGAGCACTGCTTGTCGTGCAAGGCACCCGCGAGAAGAGACACTCAGTTGGTCAAACAACGTTTTAGCGAACGAAGTGCCGCCCCGACTATTTATCGACGGACAATTTAGCGAGTGGTTGGCCGCCGCGAAGCGCCGGGTACGGGTCGACCAGGTGGGTTAACATTATTGTAATTAGCCTCTCCAGACTGTCGACGTGAGGCGGCGTGATCAAAGAAGGATGGGAGGGGCGGCTAGGTTAACACGCCTTCCAGTGATACGTTTTTCGCTAAAACGTCAATTCCCACAAATGACCAATGTTCGCCCAAATTAACGTTATTAGATTACCTCAATTACGGAACTGCTCGAAAACGCTACTTGCACGAGCAGTAACCCCCTCTCTCACCACAGCTCGTTTCCCGTTGTTCGTCGCGCCGGACGGCTGCGCAGTGAATGCAGCCGCCGGCGCACTCAGTAAGTGCAGCGCACTTAATGGAATACGTATTTACGTTTTGAAGTGCAGCGCCTAGATTGCGCTCGACCATACTCCGTGGAACATAGAGTTATGAAGCGATAATCCAGATGGCGTTGCAAACTTCGCGAGGCGGACTGAAGTGATTGTGGGAGTTCCACAACTGCGGAGGAACAGTTGTGGAAGTCTTCGAGAGTTCCACAACTGATGGAATCTAGTAACGTTGGCAAAGATTTCATTCGCTAAAAAATCATTCGGTCACAACGTGTGAGCCGGGTTGGAACGCTCGGGCACGCTCGCGCCCCAGTGATACAAGCGCGACGAAACGTCGCATCAGCGTGCGGTTTCAGCAACGAATGTCCATCAAACGCCTTTGTCGACGAAACTTGTTTCGATCAAACAATACTGGTTCAAGTTAAGGCGCCTCTTTACGCGAAATGTATTTAGTTTACCTGCATATTACGTCCCTGCATAGCGTATATAAAAATCGGTGCGCGTTTATGCGTGCTCACTTACTCCACATCTTTAGGAAAACATGCGGGGGAGGGTCATGGTAGACAGAGAACAACTTAGCTGAAGCACACACACACACAAAACAACAAGAGATTGCTTAGAAGCAAGAGTAATCACATATTTTGACGTCATCGAAACGAAATTGTGGACGGGAGTGGCGTTTCAATCGCGCGAGCAAATTATGCCAGAACTCCGATCGTGCATTTCAGCCAGCCACGTCCCACGGCCTACATTTGCACCTATTTCAATGGTTGATGGGATCTAACGAAACTATCAAAGTGAGCGAAACCCAATGAAGAACGCTGGCTTAAAAGCAAAACAAAATAGCTAACGTAGCCTAAGTTTTTATGCAAAGACCCGGAAAGCGCAGCGCGAGTGCAGTTTGACGCCGGCCGCACTCCCTCCGCGCCTTTGTAGCAAATCTCGATGCTTCTGCGGATCGATCCCTACTTTACATATCCGTAGGAGTTACTTCAGACGCTCAGAAATTATTAACTCACCCAGCAGCAGAGGAAGGTGGCTCGAATTGATTGGGTTCAACTCCCGCACACGCTTCCATAGCCGCCATGCTATTGCGTCGGCTGCTAGCTACGAGCCGGAAGTCACAATACCCATAGTGCTTTGCGGCTGCTGCCAAACGCCGGCAGCAGCTTTGTCGGCAAAACTACAGGGTGATACAAGGAGACGCCAGGCTCTTTAAATCGACCGAAAAATTCGGTTTCTTAACCTATCGCGCTACGACTTTGTGCAGCATTGCCCACAGATGGTGCATTTTTTTTTTAAATTTGCAAAGAGCGAACTTACCTGAGGAAAAAGTAAAGAAAGAAAAAGCTTAGCTCCTATGGAAACGCAGTGACGCCACCGGTCTTCAAACAACACGGCGCCGTTTCGCACGGGAGACAAGAGTTGGCGCAAGCGGTCGCGATGCCAACTGCCGCCAACGAACGAGCATACGATGTCGAGAGCCGGCGTCTTTTCATTAGCAGACGATCTTTTCGACTCAAAAGCAGCGCACGTTCCGCAAGGGGCGACAGTCGCAGAAACAAAAACAACAACTGATATGAAAAAAGCTCGCGCCGCTTTTGATTCGAAAAGATCATCTGCTAAAGAAAAGACGTCGGCTCTCGGCGTCGTATGCTCGTTCGTTGGCGGAAGTTGGCGTCGCAACCGCTTGCGCCATCTCTTGTCTCCCGTGCGAAACGGTGCCGTGTTGTTTGAAGACCGGTGGCGTCGCTGCGTTTCCGTAGGAGCTAAGCCTTTTTCTTTCTTTACTTTTTCCTCGGGTAAGTTCGCTCTTTGCAAATTTTACAAAACAAAATGCACCCTCTGTGGGCAACGCTGCACAAAGTCGTAGCGCGATAGGTTAAGAAACCGAATTTTCCGGTCGATTTAAAGAGCCTGGTGTCTCCTTGTATCACCCTGTAAATTGGTGTATAGGTCACCTGACATCAATTGTCCTAAAAATAGCTGAAAATGTGAGCACGAACGGACGGATAGAACAATATTTTGGGCATTGGGGGATCCGATAAAAAAGTATTTAAAAACGGCAATCACTTGTTGTGTGAACAGTGTCGCTCTTCGCACATGCGTCAGCCATTTTAGTCGAATGGGCACCTAAAGTCGAGCGGGGCTGCCCAGGAAGATTCAATAAAAAACCCCAACCTTTTTTTTATTGCGTTAGACAGGTTTTTTACTCACAAGTTCGGGAGCATTGATTACAGACAGCTAGGTGCAGACGAGGTACCAAATTATTTTCCTCCATGCCACTCTCGAAAGTGGCGCAAAATAACTTTCACAGAATCCTGATTAGTACAATACAGGAGTCTATTTCACAATTCCCTGGAAACATTAAATACATTAAACCGAATAAAGAAGGAAAAAAAGCAATATGGTGTTAAACTAGGTCCGGATTTGAGCACTTCTGCAATTTTGGGAGTCATCGAGGCATTTATTTATATCGGTGCCATCATCCTTAACCGATGATAATGCAATTAATGCAAAAGGTGCAAGCCAACTGGACAAGTGTGACGGTAATTTTCGTGTAGAAGGGCATCAAGGGGGACAGAGGACAAACACGAAACACCCAATACAGAAAGGATACTGGTGCGTGACCGAAAAATTCCGCCTGAACATGGTATCGAACCAGGGACCTCTTCATCTCCAGAAGAGCGCTCTACCAAAGCAGCTAACCAGGAGTCGCACGTGAGTAAAGCAGACGAGTTTATCAACTGCCGCCAGTCTAACACCAACAAGGGTAAACGGCCTGCATTTTGAGATAAGGATGACAACGCAATTAATACAAAGATGCAAGTGCGCTGGACAAGAATGGCGATAATAAACCCTGGAGAAGGGGAGCAAGGGGTACAAAGGACAAACACAAACCTCCAAACACAGCTAGGTAACTACTGCGCGACTGAAAAAATCCGCCTGGACATAGTATCGAACCAGGGACCTCTCGATTTCAGTGGAGCGCTCTACCAACTGAGGTAAACAGGAGTTAGACGTCAGTACAGCAGGACCAGACGGATTTCTTCGGTCGTGCACCAGTCTTCAAGCTGTGTTAGGAGGTTTCTGTGTGTCCTTTGTCTCTCTTTTTTCGCTTCCACAGTTATTATTATCACCATTCTCGTACAGCTCACTTGCACCTTTGCATTTACAGCATTATCATCATAACCTTAAAATACAGGCCGTTTACCCTTGTTGGTGTTAGACTGGAAGCAGCTGATAAACCCGCTTGCTCTACTGACGTCTAACTCCTGGTTAGCTCAGCTGGTTGAACGCTCCATTGTAAATGGAAAGGTCCCTGGTTTGATACCAGGACCAGGTTCATCATCTCGATTGCGCATCAGTCACCTAGCTGTGTTTGGAGGTGTGAACTTGTCCTTAGCCCTCTTGTTACACTTCTTCAGAGATTATTATCGTCAACCTTAAATTGCCTATAATTTCCTGGATGTCAAAGGGTAAATAAACTTGGATTACCTTGGTTGGGTGGGCATTAGGGATTTTTCACAATAACCTTTCACTCAGGCTTTCCCATTTTGCGTAGGAAACACCAACGTCATTGACACGTTCTCAAAAGAGCCAGTTTGGCACGTAGACTAATAATTACACGCGCATTTGCCAGGAAGTGAGTGGTGACAGGGAGATTGCTCACGGCGGCACACCTGGAAGCCGCTCAGAGAGATAAATTGTCCCCTGTTTGAAGAAACTTTAAAAATCATGAGATCCAAGGACTTTATATAGCCGCTTCAAAACTCATGTGCTGATTGCGAGAAGGTGGAAACTACTAGAGAATGGCGGAACAGCCCACAGAATAGAACGTGCAAACATACTTAGACGATACTCATTGCAGTATTGGTGCGTGTGCGTGTGCGCGTGCGTGTGTGTATGTGTATGTGTGTGTGTGTCCGTGCGTGTGCGTGTGTGCGTGCGTGTGCGTGTGTCCGTGCGTGTGCGTGTGTGAGTGCGTGTGCGTGTGTGCGTGCGTGTGCATGTGTGCGTGCGTGTGCGTGTGTGCGTGTGCATGTGTGCGTGCGTGTGCGTGCGCGAGTGTGTGCGTGCGTGCGTGTGTGCGTGCGCGTGCGTGTGTGCGTGCGCGTGCGTGTGTGCGTGCGTGCGTGTGCGCGCGTGTGCGTGCGTGCGTGCGTGTGCGCGTGTGTGTGTGTGCGTGTGCGTGTGCGTGTGCGTGTGTGTGTGCGTGTGTGTGTGCGTGTGTGTGTGCGTGTGTGCGTGCGTGTGTGCGTGCGTGCGTGCGTGCGTGCGTGCGTGTGTGTGTGTGTGTGCGTGTGCGTGTGTGTGTGTGTGTGTGTGTGTGTGTGTGTGTGTGTGTGTGTGTGTGTGTGTGTGTGTGTGTGTGTGTGTGTGTGTGTGTGTGGTGTGTCCGCCATTGTGCAGGAATTCCGCAGCATCAAACAGAGGGCAGACTTTTGGAAGCAGTATATAGAGCTGGCAAACCGACGCATGCCGAAGAGCATGGACAGGTTGGGGATCGTAAGCTCATTTGCCGATTTTATAAGTGCTCCGGAAACAGCGACATGACGATAAAAAATCAACGCAAAAACCTCCGAAAAAAATGTAATGAAATATTAAGCGCTCTACATTGTGTAGTGCGCTTGTGTCGCTCTAACGTTCTCTAAGACGTAGATAGAGCTAATCGGTCCATATGTCAAACAAACCAGAAATATTATGGACATCCGTATTGTTTCATGTTGATTGGACGCTATCGTCTTGCAGGTCAACCATAATTTATGTTTCCCCGTGAGAACTTCTGTGATGCTGAGAATATCCAAAACAACAATTTAATCTTTTAGCTGTTTTATTACTTTGAATGGAGAATCTAATTATCACTACATCTAAGCCTCATGTGAACGAAACATTCAAATAAAAATGGTATCCTTTTAACCGGAGACTTAAATACACTTATAAACACACCAGTAACAAGTATATAAATTCAATAATTGAATGCGCACATTTCAGCCCCTTTGACCATTTAAATTTCCGCCTGATTGTCCGCGCGCCTCTTTATTCTTATTAAGATAGAAAACAATACTAAGAGCCGTACGCTCTCTTTGTCCCTAGCGTCCTTCCACTTTACTAACCGGACATGCACAATATGGGAACTCCAGCTATATACGTGACTGCTTCATTGAGCGCAATTCGATCCACAATAAACTCTCCGACGATCCGAGGATTCCTAAGCTGCAAGCAGACATTTGATGTAACCCCCTGGTGGTATATAGGGTTAGGAGAAGAAGGGAGGGGGGGGGGGCGAAGTGGGGCGGCAGAGTCGAGCAGACCTGCCGCCGGAAGGACGACGGTTATTGAGGTGGACGGCCGTTGTTTCCACGCGCCGTGATCGTCGCCCAGCGTAACATGGGCCGGGTTCGCTCGGCCCACGAGCGGCGGTCGCACGTCGCTGCTCCTTCAATCAGTCTCGCGGACAGCTAATCAATAGCGCGCCGCCGCAGAACCCTGCGGGACGCAGTACCGTGGGGCGTTGCATGTGGTCTCAGCCCCTGTGCCCCGTCGTCCCCGCCCGGCCATCTACTTAAGGCCCTGGGTGTCCCGCTCCCCCGCGGTCGCCGGGGACTGAAAAGGAAGGTCGGACTTTTTCGGCATTTAGACGTCTCGGGCCGACCCCGTTGACTTTCCCGTCGAAATCGATCGCTGTTCGGACGGAGCTCGTCGCTGGCTTTCACCCAGAGTGGTAAAAGCAATAACCATTTTTTTTTTTGCAAGATTGATAGTAGCAAAACATTTTGTTTTATATCACAATTTTCCTTATAAAACTCGTTTCGCGGTTGGCGAATTTGCTTCATCACTGTAGAAAACTTATTTATGTTTGCGCCTGCCAAGTAATACTGACGCAAATATTATTGGAAACAGTATTGTATGGTAAACTTAGTATAATAGTAAACGTGAAAATTAGCACCGTAACAGAAAATAATGGCGTCACATGAGACTTTTGGGTTGGCTAGAAGTTGACCTTAACTGAACAAAAAAAAGTAGGTTCGACATAAAAATGCGACACAAAAAAACGACATGAAAAACCGATACGAAAGTGCCGCAATTCACTACATTCAGAGGCTCAGGTACTGCCTATTTAGAGGAGGGTGTTTACGTAACGTCACCACGTGACGGATTGCTTGACAACCTTTTAATAATATTTTACGTACAGGAATAGTGCATTAGAAATACGGGCTGCAGATTTTGTCGTTTGCAAGCATCTATGTATACAATATTTTCCCACCGCCGTGTATAAAAATATATTTTTAAATAAAAGTTATACTAGTTAAAGCAGTTTCAATATTTATTACAAAGGAAGCCATTACTGCTCCGCCATTCGTGGGGAGTTTTGTTCAATTCTACAAAAATATTTCTGCTGCAAAGAAGCTTTACCCATGTATTTGCGCTGCATAGTGATTTGATGACGATACTAATAAATAAATATATTTTTATTTAAAGTAAAAAAAAAGGAATTTACTAATGTGATGCAAAATATTTTAAAAGCTTTAGCATTCTTAAAGACCGGTAAGTATTGTGAATTATTTATGTCCAAAGATAATCGTGAACGTTCCAGCTCTTCACATCGTATAAAACAATGTAAAAAGTGGTAGAGGTGCGAGAATAGCAAAATTTCAACTCGAATAGAATTCAGTTTGAATATTGCCGAAATCTGGCCCAAAAGTCAAATGTCGAATCTAATGCGAATACCGAATATTGCTTTCCCACTGTCTAGAAGACAAAGAAAGAAGAATAAAAGACGTGCGTAGGCGGAAAAAAGACATCAGAATAGGCATTTATTCGATTTAAACCGCAACTTAAATCACACAGGTTTTGTTATAATGATGTAAATCAAACATTTCCAGCAAAAAATACTCCCGAAAATTATTTTATATTTACCGTTAGGGTGTTATCTGATGCATTCTTTGTGCATTGGTTTTCTATTCAATCGCCGAGAAAGAAAGCTTAGTTATGTTGCGGGCGTCTTTGCGACGCACGCAACAGAACTACGTTAGCCGAGTGCGTCTTTACGACGCACTCGGCTAACACTGCAAAAGGAACGAGTTCGAAGCCTTTCTGGGCGGTGTTCTCTTTTCTAAATATTTTCTCATCTGAAAAGTAGCGCTCACATTTTGGCTGTCACTTTGCTTTTGGGTTCAGTACATTCCTGAACCTACAGCCTGTATAAAACCAGCTGTAACGCGAAGCCTCGCCTTAGTCGCTCTCCGTCGCCGACACCCGATGCGGTAATTCCAACGGTAGATCTGGGGCGGTTTCCGAAACCCGCGAGAGATTTGGAAGTTCACTCCGTGGGGCACGCTCAAAATTGACGAGTGGAACATAGACTCGCAGTTCTGCAGCCGCCCGCCGGAGACGGTCGGTCGTTCAGAGTGGCAGCTGCTTGAACTTACCCGAGCTCGAATTTGCAGGGCCAATTGAGTTCTTTGACAACCTATCAATACTGTCACTGCCCAGCTGCGGAAGCAACACGCGACAAACGTCGGGCGCAATCACGAAGTCCATGTCACAATGGACCTTTTCCACATACCGACGGCATCAAGCGGTGTCTGCGCGAACTAAAAATCGAGGAAGGACCTGCCTGCACTACCAATCGATAATGGGAGCTACGCTACCAGTTTCTTCGCTCTCTGAGCTGCGACGCGTGCACAGCGCGACTTTAAAGAGGGAATCCGTGGCGTCCACCCAATCGTCGTGTTTTTCTTACCGTCCACTTTCTTTTTTTGTGTACACAATTATATATATGCTGCAGTTACGTGTTCTACGCGTTGATCATGAGCCTCCTTCCGAATCGACTCAGTAAGTGTGACGTCATGGGTCCAAACAAACCGTTGCTAGGGTCGTTGTTATGGACAAATACATGTGGCAAGGTTTCGCTACTAAAACCCGACCGTTCAAAAATCAGGAGAAGGATTTAAACTTCTAAAGATCACAAATATAGAAAACCTGAATGTCATATATGTTTCGACAGAAGTTTGCCGATAATCGCTTGTTTCTGAAATATTTACGACTCCAACTTCCGGTCATCAAGATGCCAGCGTATGCCATCTCCCATACGCTGGCCGGCCAAGCCGGCGCCGTCGTTTGAATCGTGTGGGACGATATTCTGATATTGCATTTGTTTGAAATATAATGATTTTCAGTAACTTAAAAGAATTTATAGCGGGGTGCGATGTAAAATATGGTTGATCGAAATTCCGGGCGTCGATCGAGATGATCGTCTGCTAAAAGATTGCATTGGACCCGTGAGAAAAGCACTTCAGGCGATCGGTCAAGATTTCAAATTTTATTTTTGGCCTCGCTATGCGAGGGTGCGTCGTATCTGGTTGTATCATCGCTGCAACTGTTACTGAAAAATCGCGATAGACATGGAATCATTTAATAACCTGACGACCTTAATAACAATAATAATAAACGAATTACCTTGACGGAGTACGATTTGTTTCTAATATTGACCTGCGCTACGCCGGTAATGCACTTCAGGCCTTCGTCGTAAATGATCTGCATGACGTGGTTTGATTTTACGGCATTTTCACCCCTCTGAACTAAGCTGGGTTCTTCACAGAAAAAACCGCACATTGCGGAGGCCTTTACGGCCACGGCAATCCACTTGTTTGTGTCGCTTGTTTACCGACGCATTTCAATGAAGACACCCGCTGCAACAGAGGTCAGCAAATCTATCGTGTCGTCTGCTACCAAAGCAAAACGAAGTGTACTACTTCAGAAATGGCCTTCATAGTTAAAATACGACACTGAGACGACACGAACATCTTCGTAATTAGATATCCAGAAGTTAGGTTGCTTACAAAAAATTATTTACTTACTTGTAAGCAAACATCTAGCCTCATCTGGAATCTCCATGCATCAGTCCATAGCAACGTCCCTAGCAACGGTTTGTTTGGACCCAGACGCCATGTTGTGACGTCATCACTTACGGGGTCAATTTCCACGATTTTTCGTGCCTACTTCCACCGCTTGGCATCGGGCGCTCGCGCATGCGCAGAGCGCTTCTCCGGAAAGGTCCATTACAAAGAAAGAGGTCCGCGTTCGAAACGGCAAGGAAGGCAGAGTGATCGCCGTTGATCGAGCTCAAGTTGCCGGTGAGTCTTGAATAAAAACAGAGCTAGCAAGCTATAACTTGCACGACCGTTGTCTATAGTGTGTTCTCGCTCTATTGCGCAAGTCAATGCCAGTGACAGTTCAGTATCCATCAATCGGTTACGGTAAATGAACACGCGTAACATTTCGTCTGCTTTTTTCTTCGGATTTTCTGTCCTTCATTGTCTCCTTCTTCAGATCAAGACCAATGTGAACGCTTACGATTTTCCACTACCACGGTTTTATTACCGTGTTAACTCCCGCCTAATCCCGACAACCTCATGCCAGAAGATCAGCCCCTCTCAGACTTTCTGTGTTTCATAGAGCAGCGATTGAAAGTAATTGCGCAGATTCAGGCCTTTCTGTCCAAGGACGACTCGGCTTTTAGCGATGCATTATCGAATGCTTCTATGCACTGAATAAGTCGTTTTCCATTTCAAATCTCACTGTACTTTGTTCAAAAAGGTCAGCAAGATCCTGTTATTAACAAGACCGGGAGACGCTCCCGTTTGGTGATTTTAAACGACATTAAAGGAAACTCTTACAAAATCACAAAGTCCCATGGTTTACATTTGGGAAGCTCACAGAACCCTTTGTTTCCTTGGCAATTTTTTTCACACCGAGATAACTTTTACAATTACTTTGTCAAACCATGTTTGATCTCGTTCGATCAATCCGCACCTTCTCCCAATTATCCGTTCTGTTAATTGGCCTAAGGCGATTCGGCCAATTCGACGAACTCTCATTTTGCCAGTTGTACGTCGACAAATGGGCTTTGGGAGTTGGCCTGATTCAGTACAGGTCACGTGAAGCCAGGCCGACGAGACATAAATTAACGTAACATGACCTAAACACCACTTCAGTTTCCTCGCTAAATTTAGTGGAAAGTGCACGGGCGGATCGACGGGCTCAATCTTGGAATGGGAGTTTCATTGGAATGCATTTTATGCTTCAAAACTCGAATACTAGGAATCCGAAAGTCAAATGGAAATAATCAAACAATCATTTTTTGTTTCGAATTCGTACACCAAGGTTCGCACATCCGCAAAAGTAGACATAGAAGGCTTATTTTGAACATGATGACATCTTACAATTCATTAGAGTACCGAAGTTTACTGTGAATTTAGTCTAGGAAACGTCTACTTGGAGTTTCTAATATCAAACGCAATTCAATCATCCTCAATATCCCATTGGAACAAATCTTTACGGAGTTTGTATTCTTGTGAAAAGTGGAGAAACGTAAATCCTTAAGAATACTTCTGGGTCTTCGATTGCGTAATAGGGTCTTTGGTCGCCCGGCTGTTTTCCTAATCCTCCTGCTTTAAAAATGACACCTGAGCCTTTGTCGAACGTAGAAAAATAAAATAAAGTTCATGAAGTGTTGTTCGTGTGTAATAAGAGGTAGGACAACATGAGACAGGCAAGGAAAAGAAAGACGCGTAAAATGATGGGACAACAACCAACATATCGCAATACCGGTAAACGTTTACTTAGGATCCCACCCTTTTACAGTGACAACTAGGGCACCTCAGTTGACGCTGGAAAACTCCTTGCAAGGTCACCTCTACAAATTTCTTGCAGGGAGAAAAACGACACTTTGTCAATAACCTCCATAAGGTGCAGCACTGGGGCCCAGCAAGTGAACTTTATCTTTCATTTATCTTTCCACACATACTTATCGTAAATTCATACGCATATGCGCAGAAAGAAAATTATACTTTACATTTGCAAAACACGTTTTCGCTTCTTTGTCTAAAACAATTGAGAGAACTCTGTTTATAATCCAGCGAGCAGTTTTATTCAGGAAAACGACTGTTAAACTCCGCTAAAAATTTATAATCTCTGAATAAACAGATTTTGACAAATCCACAAGTTTGTGCCTTATACATTTAGCTGGTACACAGCCGGCTGTCTGCGAGATGTACAAAATACCACATGGGAAAGAGATGTCACTTACAAGGCCGTATCAGCATTCAATGGCAGGATGTTGATTTGTTTTGTTTTTTTTTCACAACCTTTTCGATTGCCGGGGAAAGATGTACTTATAAAGCCCCGAGACAAGAGAGAAAATAAAAAAATAAAAACACAACGACGTTTAAATGTTACCGGTTTTTGTGTTGTCATTTTTTTTTCGTTTTCTTTCGCTTTGTCTCGGGGTTTCGAAACTTTAAGCGTTCAACAGCTTGCAATCGTCTGTACCCTATAACAAAGGCATCAACCTACTCAGAGAAAATCAAGTTTTAAAATATATTTCTTGCATCATAACGCACAGCCAAACCCTTCAAATTGCAATAAATGACGTGGAAAAATGGCAGGCACACCCAACCGTCAGTCTTTACTTGCCTAACACTCTTTCAGAAACTCAAGAAAAGGCTCTTTTCAACACTCAAAAGAAATTTAGATGAATAACATAATCCAAGTACCCTCGAACACTGGAACACTAAGAAGTCATTTAGAAAACGATCAGAAGACTTATTTAGCGCATTAAAAAAAAGTGTACTTGCGACACCATTCTTTACGGCCTTTTAGTGACTACTTTGTTACGGCAAAACCTGTTTTAGCGCATTCTTTCCCTAGCTCCAACACGAACCTCTCCTTTGCAGTACGTTTCTCCTAACTTCAAGAAGTTAGGAAAGATAGGCCTATTCTTTCAGTCTTGTTTAGTTTTGAGACACTAAATAGTCAGTTTTATGTTGAATATAAATAGGACGAATAGACGGTTTAAGATTTTAGTAAGCATTCATTTTTTTGAAGTGGCACGGGCAGGAATATTTTGAAAACGTGAAAGTTGCTATGCAAATTGAGACCTCACATACACAAAGTCAATAAATAATAATTTGGCAAACTGACAAGAAGATTATTTTATAAGTGTGGTAGCTGGCAGTACAATTGCTTTACACAGACGCTCCATGGAGGATGCTCTTTGATTTCAGTAAATTGTATGTGAACTCAAATCTACAAAAATCGCCACCATGTAAATATTAAGAAGGGTGGTTTAATTTGAATTGAAACAAATTTGCTGAACAAAAGAGAAATGTTCAAATTAAAAAAAAATATTAATACTCGTATGGGGTAGCTGTATCCCTCCGATGAAAAAGAACCGTCCTTCATACAATTTAGAACTCAACAGTTTCATAGAAAAAATGTCCGAAGTGCTGGTTGGTGAAATGTGCCGAAAACTCAATTTGAGTCGTTTTTTAAGTTTTGACGACGACTCAGGACCGTTGGTTTTACTGAAGCAGCTATTATATTTCTGCGCTGCATGGAATGAATGCTACATAGATTTTTAATCAGTAAACAGTAATTTTTAGGTTTTATAGTTATTTTTGTGTAAAATATCAAACTTTATACTTGGAACGATTTCACATCCAATTTGAATTGCTCCAGTAAGCGAAAAAATAAAAAAAGTATTAGTGCGCACTGCGTAGGTATATTTCAAAGTTTTATGGTGGTTGTTCATTGCTTCGCCATTGTTCACTCTGAAAAATTGTTGTGTGTATGTTTATACAGCCGGAAGTTAGTCTCCCTCAGTGGGCGTCTGGTGTCTCAGCTGTAGATGAGCAATTTAGCCAGGGCGGTACAACCGCTAAACTGGGGTCTTTAAAGGAGTACTCCGCCGATTTTTCGAGCTACCTAATCCAAAGGCATCATCTGAATGCGGATGGCTTCGTGACTCCGAAATGCTAACTCGTTCTCCCAGATTCAATCTAGTTAATTAAAAAAGTGGTATTTTGTTTGCTGCCGAAACCGAAACATCGTTCTCCCTAGTTTTTCCCCAGTTTTCCCCGCCACCCAAGCGTGACGTCACAGTTGGGTAGCGAAGCGCGCCGGCAATCGGGCACGCTCGCGCTCGCCTTTCACGCGGCTAACAGCGAGAAAACCTGGGCGTTCGTGCTATTTGAAGTTGATAATAATCTATATTTGCACAAGGTATGACCTTGGCCTACGTGCTAAACTATAAAAAAAAAAAAAAAAAAAAAAAAACGGGAGCAACTGGAATTTTGAGAATACCGAGAAAACCGAAAATCGGTACGCTCGAGCCACGGCTAGCTAGTTTCGTGAAATCGCTCCTAAATCCGTTCTCATTTTATTAGAAGATGGCTGCCCAAGAAAGGTCGAAGAGTCACACAATACAATTGTTTTGACAAATTGCCAAAGCACCACGGAAAATGCTCGGAATGTGGGTACAGGTGCCCAACATCCCACATTCCGTATAACCTGAAGGAACGTGCCATTTGTTTTAGATTTTCTTTAGAAAAGTTACTGTTGCAGGCACCAGCACGCGTAACTACTCTTCTGGCATGAATATGCTCCTTGGTACTTAAGTAATTTAGCAAAAGATCTTTAGACCATTTCTGAAAAGCGCTTCTGGTCGATGCCATTTTCAGCGTTCGTGCGTGTGGTACGTACTTTGCTCGCCTTCCAAAACGACGAACATGTGCGTGCTGGGCTAGGACCTAACACATGTAGACTGTGATTTTCGTAAACAATGAAATGTATAAAATGGGATGAACTGCATTCGTGTAGATCAGATGGCAGGTTACTAGTCATGAAGATCGTGTTAAAAAAAAAAAAAAAATTAAATTAACTCCGCAACCACCAACCCAAACTTCAAGTGCAATGGAATGCGTATAAAATACACAAATACACTGTTCATCTTAAAATAAATAATATTTGCTTGATAAAATAGTGCATAAGGTACAGAAAGACATCATAAAACTTTTATTTCAAAATAAGTTGACAAACGTTACTAAACAAACGTGTACTCTATATTTCTTTTTTTTTTACTTTTGGAGTAGTATGCAACGCGTTCAAACACTCATCTACGAGAGCACATGGGAAGGGAGTAATACAATTTAAGATTTTTTTTAAATTAAGTTTTGATTTAGCACAGTTTCCATTAGCTGTAAATTTGCATGCCTCCCCTCAACGACATTAATATTTTCATGGTTTTAAAAAAACCTTTCAGCCCTATATGAAATTTCTCCGGAATAAAGTAAATAAAAGACGTTTTCATCACTTCTTCTGCAGAGAATATAGCACACCAACCATTTGACAGACCAAACAAAGGCTCTATCATATATTAATGGAGCTCAACACCTGCTCCATAAACCCCTGTAATAGCAGACAGGAATAGCAGTATGTCGAAATTCATGTCCAAATTCAGACTTGAACTTTGTTTACACGTTTCACTTCTCGTCTTCAACATATCGGCCATCTGAGTGAGACCCCGAGAGTAGCCCGAGCTAGATTAAACGTCCGAAACAGAAATAGTGTTTATAAAAAAAAAATAAAAAAAAAAACACTGGGCCAATTGTGAATAACAAATGTGACTGTGCAAAATGTCGACTATAGTGCTAGATTGTGTACAATTTTTCACGAAATTATTAGCGCTCTTCTTTGGATGGATGTCGTATAGTGGTAAAAACCGGCTTGAGTTTGCGCGTGCCGCTCTTGAAGCTGTTCCAGCTGTTAAAGGATACTCAACTCGTAGCACGCGGCTATAAAGTATTCCGAGCAAAAGTGAAAATGTTTCACGTGACACTAGTTCTCTCGGCGCACAGCTCGCTATAAAGCACCTTGACGTGGCTGGCCTCCATTACTGCCTGGAAGCGCATTTTTTTTCTCCCACGAAAAAAAGGGTAAAAAAGAAGCTTTTTCCCGGCACTGTTCCTATGATCTATCGCGGAGCACAGGATGCTACCCATTGCAAAGGAACTTTTAACCTTGAAGCTGCGAAAAAAATAATCTCGATCGCTGGCGCCCGGAAAGCCACTTCGCGGCTGCCCGAGTCGCTCGTCCGCTTGCCCATCCGTGACGTACGCGGGTAGGGAAAAGTAGGGATTTTTCAGTGTTTCCAGTAGAGAGTCGCCTCCTGGAACCCTCGCGGCCGGTGTAACTTGCAAATTCAATAACTTCACGGAAAATTTTTATTTTTATAAAATATTTTGCTTATCAGTTGAGAAAGGGTTATTGATGCGGTATGCAAATTTCCAGCCAAATCGAAGCCTACCAAAAATCGGCGGAGTTCCCCTTTAACGTGCTCCACGCAGTAGTGATACACGACCGCACGCCGGTACGATGCTCATCCAGATCGAAACGGGCAAACTTGACTCAAATCAAAATTGCTTGAAATATCGAATAATAAATAAAGTCAAATTTCTATTTTTTTGTTTTTTTTGTTTACTTATATCATTGCACATAAGGTCGAGAATTGTATATAAGTATGAGCTGTATTTGTTTCTGGTAAACCAGCAAAATGAGCCGATTTTAAGCCGGTCATTCTAGCATTGGTTCAACTATGCTGGTTTAAATGCAATGCGATTATGGGCTTCAATGATAGCTACTTTAACGTTATTTCTTTTCAGGTTTGTATTCTCATAGCAAGTCCTAAAGTATTATAGGGGCTTTAAGGCAGACTTAGATTAACCATTATTCTTATGGGGCACACCGAATTATTGAGAACGTCTGCTTGAACGGCTCGGTCCAAGAACAATAGCAAAAGGCTTGTTTGGGAAAGTGTTCTGCACAACGGCCCTAAGAGATGCAACATACCGCAATGAACACAGCCCGCGTTATATTATTGTTGAGCAAATCAGTACTGCGGAAGCTGCATGAGGCTCTGGCGGCATAATCATGTCATACAAATGCTTTTATGACAGGTGACGGGATGTAGCAACACCACTTAAAATATTCAAAGCGTTTGAGGTGCCTCTTCCACCCCCACGTAACGCCATCAAACAGGGACGACTGCAACTCAGCAATAGGGCCAGAGCCCGATGCAGAACGTCCTTTGACGCATTGTTTGGACACGAAGTCCATCAGAACTCTGAAGCAGCGCTCGTGTCTGTGTTTCAACTCCCTGTGATGACGTCTAAATGCTAGCGCACAGGCTTTGATTATTCTAGGAGGAGCTGGCTGTACTCAAAGGCAACCCCATAGGATGTCAGCCCCCCGCGCGCGTAAGTCGGAGTTAGAGGCTAACCAGACAAAGTCCGGAGAAGGGAGGGAGTTCGAAGAATGGAAGAGCGGAGAAGCGCAGAGCGCGAGACGTGGACGCGTTCCGAGTGGGATCTGCTTGGGTCGTCGTCGCCAACACCGCTCTGCAAATCTGGGGCTAATGGCACCCCCGCCGGTGGGCCCGCAGTCGTGCTGCGTCGTCCGGATTGCAGTCTCGGCGACACGTTCTTTGTCGCCGGCTCAATTATCGGTTCCCGGCGTAATTATGGCTCTAATGTCCTCCTATCGCTAAGCGGGGGCGTCTGGTCAACATTGAGGAAAAGCGCAGTCTCTCTCATTCTCTCTCTCGCTCTCTCTGCCAGATGTTCTTTTTTTTAATGGAAATGTTTTTTTTTACGTTGTGTATTGTACATTTTTTATTCAGGTGAGGCAATAACATATAATTAATAGCTTCTGGGCATATGCATTGCCTGGACGCATTGTTGTCCCTTTCAACGAGTAGGACAGAGTTGTGAATAATAATATTCGTCTACTAAAATCTCATTGGCAAGATGACTGTCTTCCCTGTCTCCCTGATATACAAGATAGTAGAATTAACATTTTCAACCCTTATAACTTCAAACTTTAGGAACAAAAAGTGAGATCTAGCAGTCTAAGGCATCCACTATCCTTCGCGTTGGCTTTCGTTCTCTAACACCGGATCTGGTTAGTATTTCGCTAATTGCTTAATTATTTCCCTAATCACTGAAGAGTGTGCTAATAGTTTAATTTTAGTTCCTTAAATATTGTATTAACTTAATAAAATAGCCATGAATATTCATCCAATTTACATATTTTTATCTGCTATATTCCTCACACAATAGGTGAAGGCAACCAATCTCTACCATATTATAGGCGTATATTATATCCACATATGCGTGTCCTTTTGAACCTAGTTTTCATTCGCCTTCATATAAGGGGAATATTTTGAGTATCTTGAGTAATATATATATATATTATATTACAAAGAACATTGTCTTGTTTTAACAAATAACCTATACTCTATATCTAAACTTGGCTGTCTAAAACTATTTGCGGTCAAACCGAATAAACTTACATAGGTTGCTTACAAACAAACCTTTTTACAATCACAGGTTTTTTACCCGAGTATAAAGCTGTTTCCTGTAATTTGTTGTTCTATGAGCGAAGCTAACGAGGAAAATGCACAACGGATTTATTCGCTTTTAAAATATAAATTTTAGTCGGGCTTAACATTGTTCAACTGCATCCTGTATCATTTTACGCGTAACAATGATCAGCCTTATTCAGTACCCATTATCTGGCAAATTTAGAAGAGCACATTTGGAGAACTCAATTCTTTAAATTAAGTCAGATGGTCAAATAACGCAAAAGCTAGGAAACTAATTTTCGTTTCTTTTCATTTATATTTTTCTAAAAGCCCGATGGCTTTACAGACAGGAGTAGGCGCAGTTACATGACCGAAGAAGTAAAAGGAAAACAATAATTAAAATGGCAAAAATAAAAACTTCGTACGACACATATTTAACGAATTCGTAACTGCAATTCTGAGGCCAGCAATGTAAGTAATGGAAACTATGACTGCGGGAAGGCGGGAAATGAGGAATAAATGCAGATGTGCTGCAATTGAGAATTATACCATTCAGTTGATGATTGGTACACGATTATGTGTGAGACGGTTTTGAAAACAGCACTTGGCGAAGTGTTCGGTTAAAGTGATAAATATTCTAAAACAAACATTAGCGAGATATTTTTGCACGAAGGCAAAGGTTAGGTAAAAATAAGTATAATTTTGTAAAGGTAATGCTTGCTGTGCGCTGAAAGTTAGAAAGTATAACACGAGCGGTTCAATTTTGGATGTATTCAACTGCATATGAAAGGAGATACCAGGGTTGCAGAATACAGCTGCTTATTCAAGTTTAGCACGAATTAGAGCTTTATACATAAGAAGTTTAAATGAAACAAAAGTAAGTAAAAAAATCCGTATAATGTAGCCCAATATTTGATCACCGTTGTTAGGGACGTATACGACATGGGGTTTCCAGTAAAGATCGTTAGTTATGTGAAAATTGAAGTATTTACAGGAGGGTACACTAAGGGGGATGGAATTATTGACGAAGTAGAATAGACAAGCGTCATATTTACAAAAAATGCATAAATTTACATTTGTAAATATTACGATTCACATTCCAGTAATCACACCATTGGGTAAGATTGTTAATATCGGCTTGCTTTGCATAAGTATCACGATCGTTAATAATCTTTTTTTGTAAACGACATAGTCATCAGCAAAAAGGCTAATAAAAGAGGAGACAGAGACTGGAAGATCATTATTATCAATAAGGAGAGAAGTTGACCTCGTACTGAATCTTGTGTGACACCGGACCTAACCCATGAAGATGATGAATTAGTTCCGTTGTCATAAACAAAGAGGATATGGTTAGTTATAATGAAATATAAACAAACGCGAACGTATGTGCATATGATAAGGTTAAGCAGTTTGTGAAGAAGGATGTGATTAACCTTATCAAAAGGAAAGTGGACACATGAGTAATCTACCACAACGTCGTCTACGCATCGACTCTTATCCTATAGATAACCAATGCATCTACTCATTTATTTATTTAACAAATTTCATCATTCAATCTGTATTCTACTAGTTTCGTTTTATACCTGTTCATATTCTGGCGTTCTTTGTTCATTTAAAATGTACCAACATATGTAAGGGCACGAGTTCAGATCCCTAATATAAACATACTCACGAGTAGAAAATATTTTAATATATGGTAGGTTTGGATCTGCAATTTAGATAATTTACTCACGTAAAATGAGTGTTTGTTATGAAGAATAAGTTGACATATAACATATTTCCTGAAACTGAAGTATTAAAGGCTTGAAGTCCTAGGTAATGGAAATCATGTTTCTTCTAAAGCGCAATGAAATTCTTTGGTTGTAAAATATATGATTTAGAAACGTAAACTACAGGAACTGATTTTTTTCAGTAATTCAAAAACACTACAAACCTATATCGTGTTTTTATGTAAAAAAATATAGTTGTCTTGATCATACTGATAGACCAGTGGAGCACATAATGTGTTGTGCGTGGATCATGCATGTGTTATGATTTACGATTCTTGGTTCCGGGGAACGTTGGGTGGTTTCGGATCTACTGCACATATGACGTAATCTTGTGTTTCACGTTTTTGTTTTTAGAACGATGAATGCAAGCATGTATCTATTTAGGACAGGGGTTTGTCATGAGCATCCTTTAATGAGGAGCTTTGCGTGGGTTCTAATTCTTGTCTGTGTGCCTGTAGGGCCTTGATTTCTGAGTGATGTTGGATTGCGAGAAACTCCCGGTAACTGAAATGGTCACGAAAGAAGGAGGATCATCGCAACATTTCCGGTTTATATTGACTGCTGTCTGAAGTTATTACGTCATGCGCCTGCTCCGCTATCTCTTGGTATGTTATGATCCATATCACGATGACGTGAACTCACGTGGGGATTCGCACTTCGTCATTAGGGAACCAGCTGCCGAATGCTGCTAGCGCCGACAGAAGCCTACGGGCTAAACATAAAGACTAAGTATGACTTGCCATTAAAATTCGTTTGCGGACGAAGTATTTTGAACTAAGAGCAACTGGCCACCGGCATGTGCCTGCACACTTAGTATGCTGGATAAAGTACGACCCGCCGCCGACGCTCATGTGCGGAAAAGTATGTTAAACTAAGTACGACTCGCCGCTGACGGTCATGTGCGAAAAAGTATGTTGTACTAAGTACGACTCGCCGCCGACGGTCATGTGCGGAAAAGTATGTTGGACTAAGTACGACTCGCCGCCGACGCTCATGTGCGGAAAAGTATGTTGGACTAGGTACGACTCGCCGCCGACGCTCATGTGCGGAAAAGCATGTTGGACTAAGTACAACTCGCCGTCGACGGTCGTCCGGAGACTAAGTATGCTAGACTAAATATCACTCGCCGTAGAAAGTCCCGACCTACAGCAGGCGACGGTCGCACTTTACTTAGTCCAGCCGCGTGCGCTCATTTTCACCTCATCCTTGTGGTGCCGGGCGAAATTTCGGATAGCCGCATTCGACTTCTCCATTTCTTTTCAAGCCGACGTGCTGCCAGTGAAGACATGGCGGAAAAAGAGGGGCTTTTTTGTTCCGTGGAATGTTAACAGTGCACTTTTTCCTGCGCCAAAAACTGCATCATGTGGTTTCTTTCTAGCTCGAACGCAAAAGTATTCTAGGCGAAACTACGCTTCAGACTAAAGGTTGAATTGTACATGGACTGGCGCAGCGCGAAGCTCTTTAACACAGGCCGCGACAGTAAATGTTTGGAGGTACTTGAAATGGTTGAACTGCACGCAATACGAAAGTTCTGCACTTATCACCTCTTGGTTCTCGAAAGAGGAAAACCAGCATGGCGCCACTTTGAAGCGGGTTTCGCGTTTACGACCTGCCTCATTACTGAGACGTGCAACTTCGAAATGGTCGGATGGGTTGATTTGGAAGAGCGTTTTAAAGTGACGAAGGCGCCTCGAAATCGGAAGACATAAGTTTGGAACTTCAAAGCCACTGAATGTGACACGGGACATGAACCTATGCTGTTAAATGTCCTCGCCGTGTGCTGCCTTTGTCCTAGTGTATTTTAAATACGTATGTAGTGCTCGCAATATGTAAATAAAAAAAACCAAGTCGGCAAGAACGAAACGGTGCCGAGCCAGAACGACGGAATGCGGATCCCATAGTCTCGGGTTCGATGCACGTTGAGCCCCTGTGTGAGTAATGCTGGATCTAATTAATTGTTCCTAGTCCTGATTATTGGTATGCCTAAGTATGCAGATTTGACGGCTTATGCATTCCCTTCTGTAGGCTATGCATGTTTTATGTGGCCTTCACTTCCGTGTAACGTTTTTTTGGCGCAGTCGAATACGAAATTTTTAAAGAATGCAGCCTTAAAACACATAGTGTGCTAAAATAATTTATTATTTAATCGAACGTTTATCAAAAACTAGTATGGTCCTCACCATAGACGGTCATGTCCTTATGTCTGGAGTCCTGCCCAGCGAGCGAGGCGACGACGCAGGTGTACTTGCCGCTCAGCTCCCTCGTGGGTTTGAGGATGCGGATGGCGCGGTACTGGGAGTAATCGTCCCTCGAGTTCACCGAGAAAGAGGGATCGAGGCGGCCCTGGAGCACGCCGAAGGCCTCCCTGGACTTCATCTCTGGGATCCACTGGTACACGGGCTCCAGGCCGTCGTTGAAAAACCACTTAACCACTAGCTTCAGGTCGTTCTCGTTGTACACGTACTCGCAGTCCAGCACCACCGGGGTGTCAGTTCCGTTGCGCACCCAGCGCGGGATGGACAGACGCCGTATCGTGACGCCCAGGCACCCTGCGGGGGAGACATCGACGCAGAGATTTAGCAGTGAAGTCCTCAACGAGTACCAATGCAAGAAAGAGTAAACAGAGTAACCAGAAAGCATGTTCCTTTGACATTGCAGCGGTCTGCCACAATGAAAGCGAGGCAAAAAAAAAAAACAAAAAAAACAAAAAACATACTGGGTGTTGTCAACGCTTTCAGAACGAGCGGTTCTTCGACTTCTAAGATTACGTAATATAAGCACAATGCCGTGAAATGACAATATAGACATGGCACAACGAGTACTGCTTGGTGGTACTTGACGCGCACCAAATCGGAGTGACTACTAGGCCACATGAGAGTCTAGAATCCCTTGTTGTGAAAGCCCGAAGGGGCTGCAATTACATTTAGGATTTATGTTTCTTTAATAATGTTTAGCTTATAACGATACAGGTGACATTTGCTTACACACTTTTTATTAATTTTCCAGAGTGTATCATACATTTACAACAATTTAAATAGATATGTTGTTATTTTTTCACATTTCCCAAATTTTTCCTAATGCATTTGAATTTTTTTTATGATTAGAGACAAATTATACGTTTCGTTACATTTCAGAATATATAGAAAAAATTCCTTAATTCTAGTAATGTATTTAGTAGAGTATCAATACATATAAAACGCCTTATGTTTTTTGGCATTTCCGAATTGTTACCTAATGCATTTTAAACTTTTACGGTTGGGTTTCATATATTAAATTTCTTTACGTTTCATAATCTAAACTATCATGTCAATATAGTTTCTCGAAGCTATGCTCTTAATAAAAAAATAAATGTATATAAACAACATATGTGTCTGGTGTAGACGACCGGTTTATACGAGGGGTTCTCTTAACTGTATCATACTTTTCGCACAAGCCTAACGCCGAACAGTTAAGTCGCTGTATATCTGTATATAATACGAATTATATATTACTTATAAACTATATAAAAATTCTGGCAAATAAGAGACTACTATAAAAATAAGCTCTACATCAGTATATCATATTAGATTCTCCGCGTTCTCATCCCTAAACAAACAAGAAGCATTCAAAAAGCGCGGAAAAGCTGACGTTGCACGTGTGTTGAGTGCTTCGGTACTGCATGCATGCAACTTCTGTTGCATTTCTTTTTTGTGCACACGCTTCTTCAAAATAGTGATGTAAAAACGATAGCCTTTGCATCACTACTTATTTGACCCCTACGAATATCTAAGGGTTTCAATCTTCAGGTGCCCCAACCGCTGCCTCAATTACAATGTCTGGGCCAACCATCAGCGACCAACTCTACCGTCAAGATGGCAGTGGATTCTTAGGCCGGGGTCACACTGCTCATGCATCATATAAAAGACAGTCAGCAAACATGAGTCACGGCAATATCAGTGGCTCGAATGCCGCATGCCAAGTTTCTCCTCAAACTAACTGCCATGCGGCATTTGAAGCAGGGATCTCGCGGTGACTTACGTTCGAATGTTTATGCAGGCTGTTTTTTTCTTATTATGTATAAGCAGTCGTGACCCCTGGCATTAAGCATGAAGTTTGACTTCACAACAAGAACGCATAACTTCACTGCAGTGCCAACTTACCACAACAGCAGGGTATTTTTCAACTTATAAAGAGAGTTGCAACACAATTCCTCATATCTCTAGTAATGCCGCACTACAAGTATGTGTTAGTTTAAAAAAAATAACCAGGGTTTTAATTTTTATTTTGGTTATACTCCAAAGCCTATAGCACAATTCCGCAACATGGAAAGGATATTCAATGTGGAAACACATATTTATTTGATAAATCAGTTCAATATTGTTAATAATGTCCCCAAACACCTGACGTGCATTAGGAAGGATGCCTATACATAAGGCGAAAACAATTACTAGCGAGTTATAATTTGCAATACACTCCCCTTTGAACACCTAAAAAATCTAGAGAAGTCGACATAAGAATGATCTAACATCTTATACATCAGCTGTATGCGTGTAAATGGAAAGCTTATACAAAATAAATATCATATTTAAAATTCACGCAAGTTAAAAGCCCCGTTGCTGATCAACTGAAGGCCAAAAAGGAAGTAAAGAAAACTTGGATAGCTACACGATCTTGCCGCACTTCTCACTTCAGTTGCAGAAACAAAAAAAACAGGAAAAAGTAAGCCGATATCTGCGAAGGAACTTAAAATTAATATAATTATTCATCAGACGAATGTCATTTTCTCGAACTTATTGCACACGTGAAGATAGTTGCTTTTCCTCAGGCTCGGATGTAATAACACATTTAGTATCGTCTTCCGCAGCATATCTACATAGGGATACAAAGCTACGTAGAAAGGGTCCAGAAAGCGCGCACCCGTCGTGTTTCCCAGAGAACGGAGAGCGCCAGAAACGCGCGCTTCGGATTCATAGGGAAATGCAGCCCCCTTTCGAAATTGAGGCTGCGGGCTCCTCGGAGCTCAGCGCTTGGCTGCTCGATAATGGGCTTAGGCAAACTAGTTTAAGGGGAATTAATTGGAGTCTATACGATCCTCGCAGAGCTCTAATAGGCTAGCGCCGAGTTTTAGTTCTTCATAAATACGACGGGGCTTCGCGCTTGGGTTTGTTCATTTTTTGTTCCTAGAAAGTTGAACTTGGTGCATGGTACATAGAAGGCTTGCTGCTCGACAAGCTCGAAATTACAAAGGAAAGGCTTGGCTCACATTAGGCTTCGCCGGACGCCAGCTTTGATGAGATCCACGCTCCAGTGGAGTCAATTACGACTTGGGACTTGGCCACTTTACTTTATTACACGTATTCCGAAGAGGGATTGTAAGACTTTAGTACTTTGTTTATGACATTGGTTGAAATACTTTATCGTTACACGCATGATCATTAAGTTCCCAAAATATTTGTGATGTTGAAATAAAGAATGCTTTGTTATTTTGCTCTTTCGAGCAAAATCTTAAAAAAACGGGTAGTTCGACGATTAACTAGGAGCTGATTTAGCATTTTCGCCTAAATGATATCTTGATCTGAAACACTAATTTAATTGACTGAGCGGCTTATTGAATTATACTGAGAAGTTGGTATGGTGTTTTTAGATTGTAATGTTAGTTTGTAATGCTGTACACACAGTTTCAGCATATAATTTTTGAGTCGCTTTGATTAACGCATCAAAATATTTAAGTTTTTTTTTTTTCATTTTTGCGTGTTATTTTTTTTAGAGTTATGTTCCCGGTTCCTTTTGTCCTGCGATTTTTTTACGTTATGTTCCCTATTTCTTGTTCTTGCACCTCTTTTTAAAGAATGTTGCTTACACCAAGCAGCCAACGAGCAAATTACCAAAAGCTAAGATTTGTATATACTTTCTGTATATTTGTTTCTAATTATATTCAAAATACAAGAAGAGCTGCAAATTTACATCTTAAAAAATATGTCAATCTAGTTGAATCTAACAAGGATAAGGCTGTAAGATTTATTTTTAATGCGTATGACCGCAATTTCTCTCCTTCGTCTGTTTTTTTCTCTCTTGGGCTTGAACAACTCTGTGGGAGGCAAAAGATAAATGGTCTCAAAATGTTCCTCAGAAATGTTAATGAAGACTGCGGCATCGAGCGAACTAAACACATTTCTTTCTACACTACTACGTGTACTAGACGATTTCGTCCACTAAATGTTGTTCAATTTCAATGTCTTATAAATTGTTTTAAAACTTTGTTTTCTTCGAATACTATTGATGTCTGGAATCAAATCGAAGGACAGATACGAATTCTTTCTAGTGTTGCTTTTATTAGCGCAATTAACAATCGTTTTTCTCATTGTATGCATGTCATTTTCAGTGAATCATTTTCAAGGGCATATTGCTTTACTGTGTTGTTTTGTAGATGTGTCTGTATTTTTCACTCCTGCAACGACCTCATATGAACTTGCAGTATGTATGAATAAAAATAAAAAAATAAAAAATAGTTTCGCAAAATTGATTGAATGAAGATGACACCCAGGGTCTTTTTTTTAAAAAAACTAACCATAATGACACCTTCCTAATACATGTTTGAATTTTATATCAATATTACGTAATACATGTCAGTGTCGATTTCAGCACTGCCGATACGAAACAAGAACGTTAGTTTTAATAATAAGAGAATAGGACAACACAAATTTCTGCAGTGCCTGACACGTGCCAAAAAATAAGCTAAAATTAAAATCATGATCACTAAACCGGATTTCCTGTACAATCACGAGTACATTTTTGTAATTTTGTCACAAGTCAAAACTATAATGTAAGTATTTATTTGCGTTAACAAATGACTTAGGCCACGTATATGGCTTCAAAATAGTCTGTGAATGATTGATATTTAACAAAGGCCACTGCTGTGGCAGACATTTGGATTATTTTAATGTGCTTTTTTCTTTAATTATAAATTTATCATGGTGTCTTTAGGTGAAGTATTATAACCAACAAAAAAACAAATGTGCCAAAATGGAAAGACTAGCATATAAAAGATTCTCTTTGAATTTTCTGGTTTTCACAGACACCAAAAGTTTATTTAATATAAATAAAAAAGGATTCCTTCCGCGTTGAGGCGGCAACTCTGCCGAGTAGGGGTGATAACCAAAAAGCCCGAAATGATAGTTTGACTGTAGTAGAACCGCAAAGCTCAATTAGGGAGGCTAGAAAAGGCTGTTTATTGGTATTTAAAAACAAATCCTTCATGCCGATGGAGAATTAATGTGCATAGCACCACCAATAGCGTGTGTCGCCAAACGTTCATCATATTGTGCTTATTCCCTATTCCCTTTATAATATTTTGGGTAGCACGTTCTCAGACTAAACAATTAAAATAATGCATACTAAACTTTTTCGCTTTTGTTCGTACACCCCCAAAACCCAGTTCGTAAAACGTAATTATGAAGGTCTGATCAGACATACTGTATCAAAAATTTGAATCCGATTTAAAATATCAGACACTTGGAAACATTTACGCTCTTCAGGGATCTTTCTAAAATATTTCAGTGATATTACATATTTCAAAATGTTATGATAAGACACAAGCCTCCTTAACCCATAACAAAAGCGTGCAACAAATGAATAATCGAAGATAAACGCCTAAAAAACATGGACAAGAAGAGACGTAAACACTGGCGCCCTCGCAAAAGTTCCGAGTGCGCCAGTGTTTACGTCTCTTCTTGTCCTTGTTCGTTTCGGTGCCTATCTTCGATCATGAACCAACTAGCCCAAATTGCCATCTTAAAACAGATGAATATCCCAGCAGAGGCACGCAGCTCGGAGGCTCATACAGTTAAACACTGTTACAACCTCCAACTGAAAATAAAAAGGCACCTTGCCAAAAGGACTACCCAAACTACATGATCAAATGTAACATCTTTGTTTTTTCAAAATAAGACAATAGAAACACTGAAACTCTAGTACACCAGCTAGCACACACACATGCCCTTAATCGGGCTTCCATGCACACATGGACTGACACACAAACGCATAGCGCATAGACACAATAAACACCTTCAGGGTAAAATAAATTGTAGGCGTCTCCTTTACGTTTTTGTCGTTCTCAATTCTGCCCATCATTGAAGTAATCGATACGCCGTACCGCGCTCTAAAACCAATCAGAAGTTCGCGATGACGAGGGTATATCTAACAATCTGCCAGGTCTCTCCGCTCGTCTCAATTCCCCCGCGCCCCCGGGGGGATCTGCCCTCCCCCCTCGAACCTCCTTCGCACCTCTCGGGGCGCCCACCGTAAGCGGCGGTGATAATTCCGAATCAATGCGGGAACACGCGAATATGTCATTAAGCTCGCCTCACGTCCGAAAAGGGAGAGAAGAGTGTTCTCTTTATGTCTCAGCGTTCACGTGACAGCGCGCGAGAGAGACAATTGTCGACCGCTGGGATTCAGCCGGGGCACAGGGGGAAGTGAAGCACGGTGAACAGCCCGGCTCTCTGTCGATCAGTATGCGGGCGTTGACAGAGCAGGGAACGTTTAACCGAATGTGGCTCGAAGCAGGAGTGCGGCTTTACCGTATGGCGGTAAAACGATTGGACACCGGACAGGAGTGCTTTCTACAGACTAATTGGGTTGTTAGGCTTTACGTACCATAACGACAAATAAATACTTTTTTTTTCTCCTCATTTGCTCGGTCTTTTATATTGAATTTCTGAGCTTTAAATGGAAACTTAGATTCACGTACCTATTGGTATCGCCCAATGTCTTTATATTGTTTTAAAGTAACAGAAAATGACTATAAAATATATAGAGCTCTAATAATATTAAACTATCAAGAAGCCTAACTGGAGGAGAAATATTTAAGAGACAGCGCACAACGCCGCCTGACGGTAGATATCCCGTCCTCTGGTCCTCGTCGATAAGATAGATATTATTTTTTTTTCTTAATGTATCGCGATGGTCCTGCAGTGGTACGTTATACATAATAATCGCACTTGGGATTTTGAGCCTTGGCTTGTTGTCTTTGTTTAAGCCTCATTCGCATTCAGTCAATAATGTTATCTGCAGTCATAACATATCTTAGAAAAAATGTAGCGCAATCATTCTATACCTTCGCTCGAATCAGTATAAATCGACGTAAATATTATTTTAGAATTTTTAAATATTCGGTTCGCCGATTTTGAGTATTCTCTGCCGGTACTAATGACAGTATTTGCTACACAGACTACGAAATCTCGACAAACTTTTGCCATTGACGTCATGCTCCTCTTCTGGCTTCCTTGTGACTTTGCTGCCCAAATGCAACTCTAGATATTCATACTAAAATGAACACCTTAAATATATAAAAAGTTCATTAAAAAACTTACGAATTTACCATTCACGAACATTTGAATGAGAAAGTCGAACATGTTACGCTAAATATGCGACGAACGAGGCCCTTGTCAAGCAAATTACCAGGAGTGGAACACAAACAAAAAACACTTGATTACCGCTAGCCAAGAAAGATCTATGCCGATGCTGGCAACTCGTTTTGAAGGAGAAATTTATTTTATTTTTTAGTTAATATAACTTGTTTCCTCCTTATTTTTTTCTTCTTTCTGGGATCCTGAGGACCTATACAAATATAACAAATATGACCATTTATACACTAAATAATAATGTTGTGTTTGTGTGCAACTTATACTGAGCTCTGTCCAAAAAATGAAGATACATGAAACATATTTTAATATAGACTGTATCTGCCTATGCTAGATACTTCTCCACATAATCGCCGCACACAGGAAGGCAATATATACGACGTGGCACAAGCTTGTGGTTGCCCTGCTCAAAGAAGGTTCCCGCCAGGGTACTCCCTCATTTCATTACGAGTTCACCAAGAAGACCACTCGCCACAGCCGCGTAATGTGCCTGGAGGAAACTGCAAGAAGCTTCGGGAACATCAAACAAACTTTCTGGCTGATAGAGTTTAGTGAGAAAAGTCTCTGGCGACGGGTTTGTTGTGTTGCTGAACTTGTGATACAATGACTGAGATCACATGTGAACTTGCTCTTTGGCGAGGACAACCAAAAGTTTGCGTCACGCCATAAGAACTTCCTTGATGTGCGCGATAATTGCATGAAGCAGCTTAAGTGTGCATCTATAATCTGTGTATATAAAAAAAAAATTCATAAGTTTTTTTTTCGTTAAATCAAATTTTTTTTTTCAAAGGACAGTCAATCCTAAGTAATGCATAATGTATGATGTACGCATGTGTACATGACATTTAAATTAATATATAAAATATAATATAAAAAAAAACTTTCAAAGGCAGCTGCAGCCAGAAACTTTATTCATGAGTAAGAATGAAATCAACCTCGAAAATAAACAAAGTGTATATCAGTTTTCTTGAGCCTTGGCGCTATTAAAGGTACCTTAGCATTGCCAATTACGCGTCACGCTTCTTGCAACAACCCAGGTCATGAATATATAAAGGTCCTTCCACATTAGTATTAGCAAGGGAGCGTGTTGTACCCGTACTTATTCGGTTAAGAGTCACGTTTAAGAATTACGTACGTCTAACTGTACCTTTTGGTGGTAACAGCCCCACATTAAAATAAAATTTGCTAAATCTTGCTATATGTGTTGAAACGCCTCTTGGGGCGCAAACATATCACAGGGTATTCGGTAGAATTTTGTGTGCACTTGCACAGTGATTATGTAAATTCACTTCACGAATGCAGCATAGGCACTCTTCAAGTTACACCTGGCAATACAATAGTTTTTTGTTTTTTTAATTTACCTACACCTATTTATATTTACCTGTCAGGCAATACAGTAGTAATGATTTTATTATTATATCGCCAGTGTTTTTCTTTCTGCACTCCGGAACGCTTCAAAGACAGCAGTAAATTACATTTGACTTGAAACACGGAAGAATCGAACACATAGGGACGGACACACACAGACAGGACAGTTCTTGTCCTGTCTGTGTGTGTCCGCCCCTATGTGTTTTATTCTTTCGTGTTTCAAGTCATCTGTGCCAACCTGCTCTGTGCTCATGTTCGAATAGTAAATTACAGTTGCCTCCCATGTGTGACATGCACAACGTCACGGTGTTTGTTTCTTCGTCACTGAAAAAAAAAAGAAAAACGTTCAGCGAGACATCGACGCCCTTGAACGATTTAAGAGTAAACTGCAGCAACTCGAGTCAATTGACCCGATAATATAATGCGTCAATCCTTGCAAGTACGTAAGTCGTCGGAAATGATTCGTTGCATCAATTCATATTTTGATTTCGTTTGTAGGACGCCCCAGCTTCTGTGACTTTTCATTTTTAGCAGGGGAACTGTACTATATATTGCCGATTTGAGTAGCCGGTCTCAAGGAGCGTGCATGGGCGCAGATAAAAAGCGTACCTAATTAATATTCATGCCTGTCATATACTATCCTTCCCTATTCTTTGTGCCGATTGCTTTCCATCTCTCCGCCACAAGAGGCTAAGAAAGACACCTTCATTTCTCTTGCTATCGGCCACAATTTGTATATCTACAAATGAACTACATGGAGTTTTTCATTGACGTGATAACTATTCGCGATTCCCAGTCATGACAACATTGCGTGATTTATCAAAAATATTTTATTGAAGAGCATAAATTCTATTCACTCGGAGGTCAATCATATGAAGCCAAGCTCCTGATATTCGCTTTATGTGAGAACATAAAAGGACATAAATAATATTAATCTCAACAGAGAACTAGAGGCATCGCACTGAAAAAACTGGGAAAGTAACTATATCATATAAAACAGATAAATCAAGCTACATATATATATATATATATATATATATATATATATATATATATATATATACGAGGGGCGTTCAAAAAGTTCGTATTATCGGAACAAAAAATTGAAAAAAACGGAACAAAACAGGTATCAACATGAGCGCGCGACCCTCTAGTTTCCGCACAGTGTGAACATCGCATGCTATAGTAGCTCGGAACGCCGATAGGGAGTCGAAACAAAAATGGTACCGCCCGTCGGTGCCAAGCACATTGAGGGATCCGTTTTTTTCATTTGAAGGGAAGAAATGCCAAGGATATTCATTCCAGATAGTATATATATATATATATATATATATATATATATATATATATTTATTTATTTATATACAAAGGCTTTAGTATTTCCAGCTGTTACAACACTTTATACAGAATATAAATATAGTTTTGTATCATTTGGATAGCATTGTTGGCTGGAAGTTTTCGCTTGTTGATGAATACTAAATAATTTGTACTCTGCCTTTCTTTCATTTTTTAACGGCCTATTTTTATTTGTAGCTCTCTACCCAGGGCTCGGCTATTGCTAATTTTTTGTTGCATTTTAGCTGAGATGAGTGTACATATGTATTTCGGCAAACACATAAGAAAAAGGGAGCGTTTACAAAGGGGCTTGGCTCACCTTTTTATATATGATTCATTTGCTAGAGTGGAAAAGAGTTGCATAAAGGCGATTCGATGTTCCATAAAATATTAGGAATATATAAAATCGTCCAGTAAAAAATAAAGGTAATCTAAGATAAATGTAAGCGAAAACTTCTTCTCTTTTTCTTCTTCTCACTCCCGATCCCGGTGTCGTTTTCTTTCTAATAAACGCTCTTTCCAACTCTCACTTGGGTATTTTCATGGTTCGGTGCTAAACCTAACGTCACGAAGCAAAATAAGAAGTAGCTTAGTATGGCGCGATGTTTTCCCGACCTTGTCCTTGTAGACACAACGTTTTCATGTTGTCTAATTGCCATCAAATTCGCATAAATACGTCATAAATGCACTTCGAAGGCATGTCGTAAATTGTACACTATATGTTTTTCTTTATTGCAAGAAAGCAGGTGGTACACGTAAACTGTACACTATAGTCGCCGACGTGATAAAAAACATAGGGTGTGACTTATTACTTTCACGCTTGTTGTTTAGGGATTCGCACTCGGGGCGTTCTTGAGGGCGAATGTCGCATTCTTATTGGCTGCGACGCCATAATGATATGCAGGGGAGTGGCCATGCCCTGTGTGTGTTAAGCTGTAAGTCACAATATCCCAGTTCTTGCAGTTATATGAACCAATACTCTTTTTTTTTGTCTGGAAACGTAGCGCTTTACAAAACCTGAAGAAGTTAATGTAGCGGAAAACATTCGCAGTCTTCGGCCAGAGTCTGAAAATCTTGGCTCAAATTCGCCAAAATGTGTGAAGATTATGCTACACTGCGGGCAGTCTTCAGCTGACATCTCAAATCTTTGGGTCCTAGATCTACAAACCAGTGACAGAGTTAGGCTTAACCTTTGGTTGTTCAGAGTTTTCATGTGGCAACTGTTGGCCTAAATTACCAAACAATTGCGAAATTTAGGCTTCCCTCTCGTTTTTCCGGTTAATACGCGTGGCATCATCTGGGTCGAGTCGGGCACTTTGGCAATGAAGAAGCGAGCCGCAGAAAAGTATCCTGTCAAAAACTAACGCATTGGAGCAAAGCCGTAATAGGCTCAAGTTTGACCTTAGGATTGCCACGCTTTTTGCCATGTTAGGCATTTCTCCTGGCGTGAAACCTCGGATGTGTCACAACTAAGCTAATGCCGATTATACGCTATACGGGACGACTTCTCTCGGCAGTGAATGAATGGACTGGAGCGAAGACAATTTGCGAGTCACTCTTGTTTTCTTGAGCAGAAACTTAGAGCGATCCATATTACTGATTTTTTTTTTACACATAAAGAATCTTTGTGTCGTTTACTCATATCTTCTATAAATTGGGCCTATGTCACATGTGCTAATAAGGAAAGTTGTCCATGTGGTTGAACTGACCTGAAGATCACGTGGCAGTTTTGATTCAGTCAAACCGTTTGAGTGAAAGATACTAACACGTAGCAGATATACTTTATAAAGCGCTATATTGCAAGAAGATCGTAGATGAATAGTGCTTAAATATTTCAGAATTTAGAAATATTCAGAACATTCTCACATTGTGTTTCGTCAAAGGCGTCGTCCAGAAAACCATCCCTCCTACTGTTCCTCAATTTGGCAACATTCCAAGAATAGCAAACGGTGTGGCATCTTCAAGGAAGCATAGTCGGTGGTGGTTTCGCCTTAGGTTTCTTGGGTCGTTGCCAAGGGAATGTTCCGCAGCTTCGGGTCACCGCTGAACCCATCTTGCTTGATTGCATCATTCCTGAGATTCACGAGTCGCTGCCGAGTTATTCTCCAGATGTCTATGGTGCGAAACCAGCTTTTTTACTTCATTTTGTTCGCTGGGGTCTCTCGGGACGCTGACGAGACTACCTCTTGGAACCCTCAGGCCACGGGCGGCTCCGTCTGTCTGTTTTAGTCCTTACCGCATTACGTTTCCTCAGGGCTTCTTCTCCAGTTGTTCACTTGATTTTTAATCTTGACTAGGTCAAAGAGTGTAAGTGGGTAACACTTTTCAAAGATATAGCTAGGGAAGGGAATTCAGTGTTCATAATGGTCAATTTGTGTTCAATTAAATGTCAAGTGCTTTCTCCGATAAATAAAAAAAAGAAACATTTATACCCATATAGCCCACCTTTTCATCTGGAACTTTTTAAGATGCATAACGCAGAAGTTAATAACTCGTTAAAGGAAGAAAAGGCAAGCCATCATCAGAACGGCCCTAATGATTGCACTCTTTTCATGACAGAAGCGGTTCCTTTATAGGGAAACTGTAAATCTGACTGCACCTTCAACTGAGTCTGCGTGAGGGGAACTGTGCCTAGAGGGTTCACCGCGCTCTAACAAAATATTCCTTCAAAACATTAAAAAAAATAGAAATTAGATTAATTATGCTTCAGTATTTAACGGTGAATATAAATCCATCAAAACATGCAGGGAATAATTTATTTATTAAAAACTCAATATTACGCAAGCCATATTACCTCCCCGAGACATGACGCCCAGGTGCAATAATGATAGGAATAGTTGAAATATTATTATATTGCCCCAAAGTGATGCCTTCGCGGCTTTGTTGCTTAAGTTTTACTTTGTTTTGGGGTCCCTCCAAATGTCCTCCAGAGAGTACGGCCGCTGTGTCGCAAAGTTGTGTCTGCGAGGCCTCGTGGTTACATGTTTACTTTATTCTACTGTCTTTGAAAACCGTCGACAGCAGCCCTCAAGGGCTCGAATGTCTGCTTCCCTCGGCATGCGTTTGTTGGGAGGCCTGTTCTGGTGCCGCACCCCGCGTCCCTCTTGAGCAGCGAGGGTCCCCCTTCTTGTTTGATTGTTCGTTTGAGCGAGGCGCCAGAGTCGTGTCTACGAAAGCCTCGGAAGTGTTTTTTTTTTTTTTTTTTTTTGGGGGGGGGGGGGGGGACCTTTCGTTCTCTTGACAGAGTTCGGCGGCTAGATATGCCGAGAAATAATTGTTCAGTTTTGGGGTGCGCATGCCCGTTTTATTCGAGAGAGTTGTTGAACGGCCATGGCGGTAGAGGTGCACGTGTGTTTGCAATGTGGATGTTTACTTGGCGCTGTCGTAGCGTCCTTTGATTGGGGCGCATAAAACGCACTCTGATTAGTTGCCTGGATGGCTTCAGAATGGTGCAAAGCCCAATATAAGCAGCTGCCAGAGGCCCGCAAAGAGGTCGGCGCCCGGATAAAATGACGTGAAAATGAACCTGCCTCTGCAGACCAACCTGCACTGGGACCCTTTTCGTCTGTGGAATTTTCCGCCCGCTAGCTCGGAAACTTGGAATCCTTTACGGCTGTGGAGGAGTTCGGCACGCCCCCCCCCCCCCCCCCTTTGTGTGGATCCTTGTTTGTCAAGTTTGGCCATGTTCGGGGCACTCGCTAACGGTCTGGTCGAAGAGGACGGCAGAGGACGCCGACAGAAGTTAGGAGTATTTCATCGAAATTTATTGAGGAATTGGCCATACCTCTTACAAACGAGTTTCTCCTATATTCTCAAAATATTCACTTATATTTATAGTGACATGTTCCATGAAAACCCAGTTTTCTTCGTGACAGGAAGAGAAGAAGGGCGTTTCGCTTCTCGAGATTATACATGCATGGTAGTAATTATGATTCTTAAATATTCTAAATAGGTTCCTTCTTTTTTTTTTGAGGCGGGGCGGGGGGGCTCAATCGCCATGCTTTGGTATGATACGATCACGTCTAAACTTGTATGAACGGTCTCGTATACAGGGTGTTTCATGAAAGGTGGAAAAATTCGATATTGCGAAACTACGCGTCGCAACAAAAAAACACTTATGTCGTTTCCTATATAGGCCCCTGGCCCAGAAACCAAACGACACAAGCCTTTTTTTTTGGTGCGATGCGTAGTTTTCGCAATATTTAATTGTTACACTTTTTGTGAAACAGCTTGTATATGTGTGTGTGTGTGTGTGTGTGAGTGTGTGTCTGGTGCAGCCTGTCCCACGGGGAGGAGTGGTTCTCTAAATATCTTGGAAGACGGGCGCTCTCCGACATTTGAAAACTGAAATGACGTTCAACGTCAGTGCCGCAACTCGCAACTTGAATGGGAATTAAATCAGCAACCGCTGTACACTTCGCGCCTTCCACTTTTGCCCGCCTCCTCCTTTCCTATACCTTCTTCCTATACCTTCTTCCTTGCCCCAACTTTGTCCCCCGCGCAGCTTAGGAGAGGGGAGCACTAAGAGGATTATCTTCCCTGCAGAAAACCGATGTTGCTCGTCGGCCTTTAAGGGAATTCGAAACTAACAGTACGCAGAGAGCTGGTCAAAAATTGAGTCCACCGAAACCCGTGGCCGGGACGGTCTAATCGGTTAAGGCGTCACGGGTTAGATCCCCGCCTCTGGCCCAATGTTTTGCCAGCTCTCGTTCCCTTTCTCTTTTCTTAACCTCAATGCAATAATTAAATTCAATAATTCCTACCTTCCCTCTTTGTTCACAATATTACTACTGCTGGACTTGTCCAGCATTCTTCGCGGCCAATATATATATTCCCAGTTATACCCACGCCTTCGGCCTCCCGCCACCCATGCCCGTTATATATATATATATATATATATATATATATATATATATATATATATATATATATATATATATATATATATATATATATATATATATATATATATATATATATATATGTATATATATATATATATATATTCATATAATGCCTCCGAGACACCATAAAAACGTAGCCATACCATTCTATTCCAGCGGATTCCATTGTGGAAGTTGGATAGCACTCAATGAACGGCGTCCTTCCAGCAAAACCAACCGAACCTACGTGACCGTTTGACAAACGAAAGGAGCAATGAAGACACACGATAGAACTGTCACGCTTAGTGCGTAGACAACGCATCGCAGCGAGTTCCGCGATACCCCATCCTATCCGCGATACCCCATCCTATCAGCCCTTTAGGCTCGGTCAACGAATGATGGAGGCGTCACTCTAGCGTGAAGTGACGTTTCCTCGGCAGCTGCCCCCCCCCCCCCCTTCCCCCCCCCCCCCCCCACACACACTTTCCCCATCGCATCCGCTTCCTCCACTACTGTCACCGTGGCTTCAATTTAACAGAAAGCTGTGGGCGCATACACCCCATAGAAAAAACATTGGGGCATGAGGGGGAGCCGAAAATTATTTGTATTCCCCGCTTCATTCTGACCTCTCTGTCCCAGCTCCAAGCAAATAGAGAGACAATGCAGGGAAGAGAAAAGCCGGAGAAAGAAGCCAGAGAGGAAGAAAGAGGTGGACAGGTCCCTGTCACGCATTTTGCATATGTACCACTCCCGTGCCCTGCTCTTTTCCGTCCTATGCACTGTCCAGAATAAGAGGAGGTGGTAGTAAGAGGAACATAAAAGCGGGATGTCGGGGGTAGTGAATCGTCGTGACGTGCCTGCGTCTGAGCCGAGCGTGTCGGAAATTTGAACACGCTATTATCAGTGTTATGGCAGCCCCTCACGCCATGCCCTCCCAAAGATTCTTGCGTCGACTGAAGCGAGCTTCGGGACTACAGGACAGTCTTTAAAGAAAGGCTACCCAGAAAATGCATTCCAAAATGAGTACTGATTATGACGGACGTGTACTGGAAGACCGTACCGAGCCGTCGACTTCCGTGACGGCTTGAAAGACATCGTGGACTCCAACGACGCGGTGTACATCTGCGCAAAATATTTCCGAAGAGCGGACAAATAAAACTCTAGGCTGATGATTATTTTTGTTGTATTTTTGCTTTGTTTAGAGTGCGGGTTCTTTTTAGCGAAATCAATTGGGAGGATCTGTTTTCGCGCATAGTTTGTTTTTATGACGTGGATGGAAGGAAAATGTATCTCGAATGGTTAATGAATTGCTAGTCCGACATTGACGCAGCATACACCTTTCTCATCTGGTCTCGTTCTGATATGTTCGAGCTTTTGTTTCGAGCTATACTTCATATCACATCAAGGCAAAGCGAAGCAACGCAATGAGGCGATCCCGCCAAAACACCTTGAGCAAACAGTGGCATAATATTCACCTTCTCATTTATTTAATTTATTTTTTTTTTGGAGGGGGGGGGGGCGGTGGGGGTCTACGACAAATCGAGTATAGTGCGCTGTGAATCCGCAATAACATTGCACTAGCTCTTAGTACTTCAGTTTGCTGTTTTACGTCTTCTATACTCTGCTACTCTGCTTTACGTCTCGTCCTGCCACCGTGGAGGCTGCGATTAAGTGGAGCCAAACCAAGCATCTCCGAATGTGCATCGTAACGACGATCGTCATCTTTGTGCCTTTCCCGGATCAACCCCCCCCCCCCTCCCCTAAGTCAATCACGCACCGTCAGTGTCCTACGAGCCTGCGCTTTCTTATGTCCGTCTTGAGGGTTTAACCGTTGAGGGCTAACGTACACGAGCGACGAACTTCGTAACCATGCACTTTTCGGGCTACTTGACTCCTTTAATTGAGTGTAGAGTCGGCTGGCGGAAGGACGTAATGTAAAGCGGATTTATAACCTTTGATTGTGCCCCATGTTTGAACAAAATATGGACATTTGTGTGCAAAGTCCGTGACTGCTTTTCCTTGGTGAGCCGGGGGTTACAATCGGGTTGTTACCAAAACCTAGACTACTTTCAAATCTACACGTTTTAATGAAACGTAGACCCAATATATTCTTGCCGCGTTAATTGAAAACAGAGGTGTTTGATCTTTTTTTTTATATATATTTGGGTACATCTTGCGAAATTTCAGAAAAACAACCAGTTAGTAGTGTGACTGAGAAACTTGAGAATAAAAGTGTCGCAAGGTACGCTATTTGTAGGTGGTAGAACTTTTGTGGCTTGCCGTTTTTTTATTAATATTATTTCTACGAGAGATGCTGGAGGTATAGACAGGGACAAAAACATTACTGCCTGGTGGGGTCCCTACAGTTATACAGTTCAAGGCAGAGAGAAGAAAAAACACCACAAAACTAAAAACCATATTTTACACAAAACTATGAAAAGCAATCTGCGATTTCCGTATTTGCATAAAACGATAAGATTCAGGCCTCAGCAAAAGTCAATCTAGATATCCAGGGAGAGTCTTATCATGGCGTATATATGAAACGAGTGCCGGCAGCCGTTAGTCTTTTATACGCTACGTGGTGTATCTCACAAACCACAAAATTAATTAAAAAGAAAGCCCTTGAAATTGAAACTATATTTCTTCGACATAATGCTATCGAACGCAGAAACCGACAGGTTATAAATATAGGGCGATAATTAGCAAATTCTAACCTGCCACCTGTAACTAAAATTTGAATAACAATCCTTAGCTGGCACAATTAGGATATGTTCCCCGTAGGCAACGGGTCGCCAACAGTGCATTCTTTGCGCCTACGTATACGTATTACCGAATGCGTTGCGTTGTTCAAAGCGCACGGGTCTGCAAAGCACGCCACGCACTCGTAGGAACTGGGTTCAAACACCACCGACACAGTTCATTATTTTGTAAATATTCTGGAAACGTCAAGTTCCTTCTCGGTGGTTATTGTCTGTTCTCGTAAAGTGCCTTCCTGAAAATAGCCCGTTCATAAAACCAGCGTAAGCGACGTACTTCGGGTCTGACTTCATTCCGATATTGTCACAGGATGCCTGCTATTTCTGTGTTAGCTCGCAAGCAATAGTCTGCCGCGTTAAGCGTTTATTATCATTTTTAGATTTGTTGATCATTTCAGTCTATCGCAACACTCGGCCTCACATCTAAAACGTATCGGAATTGCGCAAACACTTTTGAACACAAGCAAGTGAAATATCTTACTGCGCCCCTCTTTATTTGTGAACGTATACATTTCCTTCTCTTTAGTCCAAGTAGTTAGGTATGCCAAATGAATTGACTGCACGAGTTCGAGAGTCAGGCTTCATCTGTGGTCTGTTCAACCTTTAATTTCGCATTATCTAAATAAAATTAATATTTACAAGGACACAATTGCGAAACTAAAGCTCCTGTCAGGTAGAGAGATGGGCTTTCTTCGAGGTAATACGGCAACCTTTGCGCTACTCGCGCAAACGTTGTCGCTTAACTGGACCTTTCCTTCTTCCGGTGTCAACCGCTCAGTCAGAGACAGACATTTAAGCGCCGGTTAATAGGGATCAGCGTGATCGAAATCTGGCGTGTTCCTGGCCATGTCCTCTCCTTCTGCGACAACCCAGAGGCCTGGATTACGGATTGGTGAGTGTCCCACATCGGAGATGCCCCAGAGACACCGAGCTCCACTCGGGCGACAGGAAAACGAGTTGCTCGAACACTAATTTCCCGCCAGCCAGAGGAAGCATGGTTTAAATTTTTTTCATTTGTTTGCCTCTCCATTACTGGGAATGAGAGGTTGGAAACGAAAAGCAAAAGAAATTAAAAAAAAAAAAAAATGAATGATCAATTTTTACTAATAAATATAAATATACCATTGATATTCTTTTCGCCTGAAGGACATTGAGATTTGCATATCCGACCTCGTATTTATGTTTGCGGCATTACTTTCATTGCGCTACTTTATATAAATGTGTTGCTCTTCAGTATGTGTTTGTTGGGAACGACTGTTAACATACCAGAGGCGATTCTTTTAAAAATATACATTTTTATTACGCTCTTTATTGGTGTTGAGTTCATCCTTAAAATTTTGTTTTCACGTCTGGAATAAAGTTTTAAAATCGGAAAGACCGAAGACGTGTTCTCGTTCTTACCTTGCATATAGTCTAAAACGCCTCCGAGATCAAGTGTGTATATATTCTAACTATTTGTTTTATTTAAAAACAAATTTGCAATAATGTACCTTTGCCATATACCCGGGATCTAGAAATATGCAAACATATTAAAGTCCGGTGTTTATTTAAACGTTCTGACATAAAAAAGGGAACAAATTATAGCGTCTTTGCGCCGATGATATGTTATCCTTACATTACTTTAGTTGCACGAAGAATCCTCTGCGGAGGTCATTGTTTTTATTCATACTTTCACAGACCACTGAACCAACCACCAGTTTTCATGTTTTACAGAAAATAAAGCGGATTGGAAGAAGCGCCGGCCGTCACTTAGCCGTACAACATCCAGTGTGCGTACCAAGGTTCATTTTGATAAAAAATCATGGGGTACTGCAAATTGTTTCCTGTTGTGCGTATCTATTTTACCCCTAAAACCACCACTGATATCTCAGGTGAAGTCGCACGGAATGTTGCCTCTTGAAAAATGCATAAAGTGTGTTTTTTACCTAGGAACTTCACCGCCGAGATTTTTTTTTTTATTATAATGCAATTAAATGCAAAGGTGCAAGCGAGCTGTTTTGGTGACCGTTATGGACAGATGTGGGTGACTATCATCATTGGGAGAGCTTTGAGCCTGTGGTCAGGAAAGTAGAGTAGATTCACTCTGTTACTGTGTTCTCTGTCTGTTTGGCGCAAATGACATTGTTTTGATGCAAGTACCGTCCGTTCTCTTGTTACGGGAATTACTAGTCCGTTCCTTCTTTCTCCTGTGCATTGCTGATGGCAGAGCGGGACCTCACTAAGTGAGGATGTATTTTTTAATAGTTCATTGTATTTAGAATATTTTTTCATTATATCTGCAACAGCGGAGCTGTTAATGGCTAGTTTCCCCAGTATCGTGTCTGCCAGCAAACAAAAGATGGCACAAAAGTCTGGAAAGCTACTGCCATCTATGAGCAACGGCGGTAACCAGACAACCGGATTGCCGGTTGTCTGGTTGCCGCCGTCGCTTATAGATGACGGCAACCTTTCCAGCCTTTCCCCTCTGCAGCTTCGCTTGGTTTCATTCTTCACCAGAGAAAATTGGCTGAAAGTTTTATTGATGTTTTTTTTTAGTTAGCGGTTTTCTTTCGCAACATTTTCACGCTTTCTGACAAAAACAACAAAACAAAATTTTGCTTGACGTCAATTTTTCTAATCACAGTGTTCAAGCACTGTGGTAAGCAGCGCAACAATATTCAGAATTGTGTACACACAAAAGAAACATTTGTCCTAAACGTCCAAGTCAGCTTTTCAGTTAGTGCTTCCATGCCTAAATTTCACTTCAACTTAAAAAAAGCAATAGTTGCGTTGAATGGGACACACAATTTATTTTATTGAAAGACGTCTTCACACCCTTGCTGCAGTGACCACGCAAAAAAAAAAAAAAAGAACTGCGGCCTCGCTAGTGGGCTCTATTTACGGCCTCCAGGCATTGCGAGTGTCATTGACATCGACAGCTTTCCTTTATGGCCGCTTTCATTTATTGTTTACGAGTTGCGGCGAGCCGCGTCCTTTGGGCCGCGTCCCTTCGGCGAATGTCTCTGGGTACCCGGCGTCGCCGTCCCTTGGGCAAGCCTCCAGAGGAGCGGGTGTCGATGTGGCGTGTCCGCTTGGGAGGCCAAGAATTGCTACGTGTTTTAGTTTTTGCTCGTTTGCCGGATGATCTTCAGCTGTGACTATGTTTACTGTAAGGTGCTGTTCTGGGAACAAGGTTGACAGTCGCTGCCAAGGTTCTTTGCTTATGCTTTCAATACAAGAGGCGATGGTTTCATTCAAGTGGGTATAGTACCGCGCGACGGGCCAGAAAAAAATATTATTTTAGCAGCTGCCGGCAAGCAGTTGCTTGTTAACTCTTACGGAAGCATTAAAAAAAAAGTTAACGTCCGTATCGTCAGTTTTTCTAGTGTTGCATAGAAAAACTGCTAGCAAGAGTGAATAGGAAGAGCCGGGGAATAAGCAATAGTAGGTATCCATGCCAACCACGTAGCTGTTAGAGATTCACTGAGGAGTTTTTGGAAGAGAGGTTTCCAAAATACAGTGCGATGTGTTTTGAGAGCTCAGGTTTCAGGAAAGAGCAGCTCATATTTATTTATTTATTTTATTTACAATACCCTCAAGGCCGTGAGGCGTTAGAGATGGGAGTGGGGATTATAATATTGCTGAATCACTTCGCGAAATGCGGAGGAGTCCTCGATGGATGATGGCTCGCTATATTGTACAATATGAATAAAATACAAAATAAAGTGTTGTCGACTGTATGATGTGTATTCTTTCATAAAGACTATCGTATGAGCTGCTCTACTGGCTCGTTAATTCTTTAAATTCACTTATTTATTACCTTGTATTTGTCCTCGCTCTTGTTTTCCTTTACAAAGTGGTCGGTTATCGTAACGTTAGCAGTCATAATGTATTTCTTTTATCTGCACATTCTAGCATGCTGGTAACTACGACGGTGTGGTTTCGGTTGCGTGATTGAACGTAATTTACCCGCAACTGTCAGTTCGGACTATCACCGCTTGTTTTGTGTCAATAGAAAACATTGAGTACACGTGCATTTTTAATGTGTTGCTTTTGGTGGTAACGGGACTGTATGCTAATTTTTGCGCCGTGCCAAACGTCAAACATCCGCAGTACAGACGAAAAACTGTCGATACGTAAGTAGTGCGACCTTCTAACAGTAGATGCTTCCACCAATGTTCACCCTCCTGCTAAGAATGAGCCCCACTAACCTCACGCACGCAGTCTTTTCTGCTACCGAACACATGAACTTCATGAACATAATAAACATATATTTATGACCATGTGTGTTTTCTTCTTTATATTCAGATCACAAACTTTCGAAATATGAAAAAGGCATTTCCTTACTTCGTCACAATCACTGCATAATTCTATATTAGTAATATTCTGTCAATTTGGGAACCACACAGGAAAAAAAAAAACTCATTACTTTCAAACGTTAGGGAAAGCTCGAAGGCGTAAGAAATGTTGCCAAATACCATTAAAATAAGCAAAAACAGAATCTAGTAAGCTATTAAAAATATTTGAGACTGTGTTATTGTGTTTTCAGTGTTGTTTTTTTCTGTCTCAGGGTTTTGTTTTGAAATATGGTGGTTACTGTCTGTACGTATAAAAAACGTTGTTCATAGTGTACGGGACGGAGGCCCACTGAAGAGCGTTTTTCTTTGTTTTTTCTTTTTTTATGCAGTTCACGGTTCCAGTTATAGCATTCTTTCTTGTTATAAAAATAAAAAAAAAATAAACTCGCCTAATGGCTTCTTTTTTTTTTTTTTGCTGCTCGTTATCTTTGACTGCTTAAAATTATATACTTTGTTCTATTAGGTTTACTTCCGTTATTCTTAGAATGTAGCAAAATCGGAACTTTGCTCTGGCTAAGCTACTTGTGTAATGAGCGTCTTCTCTTTATTCCTGACCGTTTATATCACAGGCCAGTGCTGTGCTTTGCTTTGACCCTATTCAATGTTCACATCATCGCCCCCCTCAGTAAAGCGTTAAGAAAACAGCACATGCAAAAACACAATTTCGAAACAATAAGCATTGAGTGTCTAAAAGTGCATTCCAAACTGTACAAAAACAGGTGATGCTAAGCAAAGTACGCGACAAACGCGTCAGCGAGCGACCGCTGGAGTTTGCCGCTGAGCGTGGTGCCTGCCGCAGGCAGATTCGTTCATTTATCTGCGCCGAAAGGTGCGCCCATGTTGGCGTGCGAAACGGGCGCCCGGAGCTCTCATAATTAGCCCAGTCTGGTCGGACAAGGGGCTGCCATCCGGGACATTCTCTTGACCCTCGAGCGAAGCGCGCGTTGGGTCGAGACGGAGAGAAAGCGGACATTGTGCGAGTACGGAGGTCGAGGCAATTACCGACGCTCCCGAAGCTGATTCGACTGACCGCGGTTTTGACCGGGAAGGCTGTACTGACATCGACACGGCTGATTTCGTTCTTGCCCAGGCCTTCGTCCATACAGCGTTTCGGAATTCATTTGACGGGATATATTAGAATTTGTTCAGCGCATTCAGTTAGGCCCCTGTTAAGAATGGAACCTTCGGCAACCTTCTTCCGAGTTTCAACGCTGCGGAAACGAGTCCCAAAACGAGTCCCGACGTGTTCAGGACTGACGCCCACCTGTCGAAGGCTGCCCAAAACGTGTCTCAACGCGTCCGTGACGTCAACGGGACGTGTGTGTGTGTGCGTGTGGGTTCGTGCGCTCCGGAAGGGGAGAGAGGCCTGGCCTAACTGCGGAGAACCTTGGCTATGACTCATTTCTGACTACGTCGCGACGGACCCAGCTGCAAAGCACGTGGCTGTCGCACCTGCTGCCCTGGCGGAGAGAGAGGGAGAAAACGGACCCCTATATAAGGCGGGGCGTGAGAGCTCCATTTGTTCTCTTGGATTTGACGACTGTATCGCTACCATGTAATTAAACCGTTTGTTACGTTACCAATTCTCCCACCTCCACTGGACCCCTGGGTTCTTCACTTCGGGGAATGGTCGTCGTCACGAGCCAGGAAGCTCCCGGACGTGCGGCCTAAGCCCCGCCTCGAACAACTGGTTGGCAGCGGTTGGGATCGGACCATGCGACATCGTGCTACATCTGCGGGTGAGCGTTTGGACTTTGCTTTGGGATTCGCCAGGCTTCAGATTATGGGTAATTAATTTTGAACTGCTGGGAATCCTTAGTGTTTGACTCGTGCGCTAGGTTTGTGTACAACCTCGCGACAAGTTTTAGAACAAAGCCAAAGCTAAAGAGCAGCGATCATGGATCTGATGAGGTTACTGAGAACAGATTTACTCTGTTTATGTGAAGAATTGGGTGTGGAGGTGGAGCAAAAGATGAAGAAATCTGAGATCAGTAAAGCGATTTCAGAGAGCGCGGAAGCAGAGGAAATTAAAATTGCGTGGGAACTGCTTCAGAACGCTAAGAGTGAAGCTGCAGCAAGAGAGGAGCGAGAACAGGCTGCAGCGAAAGAGGAACGAGAGCGGGAACAGGCTGCAGCGAAAGAGGAACGAGCGCAGACTGCAGCGAGAGAGGAACGAGCACAGACTGCAGCGACAGAGGAGCGAGCGCTGAAAAGGCTAGAGCTCGAAATTGAACAACAGCGATTAAACTCGCAGAACAGTAGAGTTGGGGCTCCGGTACGAGCAAGTGAGACCGAGTCGTATCAAATGAAGAAGCTCATGCAGCCGTTTAAAGTTGGGGAAGACGTGGGCCTATTCTTAGTGAACTTTGAGAGGACATGTGAGAAGTTGAGCTTCGCCCCAGAAACGTGGCCGCAACGGCTTTTGACTCTGTTGCCCTGTGAGGCTGCAGAGGTTGTCGCGCGCCTTAGTGCTGGAGACGCGGACGACTACGACAAGGTGAAGTCCAGCCTTTTGAAGCGGTACCGCCTTTCTGCCGAGGCGTTCCGTCAAAGGTTTAGAAACGCATCCAAAAAGAGCAGCGAGGGCTACTCGGAATTCGCGTACGGGCTTAAAACCAACCTGATAGAATGGTTGAAGAGCGAGGAAGTGTACGAAAGCCGAGACAAGGTAGTCGAGTGTGTGTGCCTCGAACAGTTCTTTCGTAGCATTCCGCAGTCAGTCAAGCTCTGGGTGCAGGACAGGGTAGGAGTCGACTCTGTCGAAAGGGCCGCTGAGCTAGCCGAAGAGTACGCAACGCGAAGAAAGCTGAGCGGAGAGGAAAGCGAATCCGGCCGAAGCGATCAGCGCAAGACCTTCCGACAGGGAAATGACAAGCGAGAAAACGGGCCCGAGAAGCCCGAAGCAGGACAAAAGGTCCCAGAAAAGAGCGCAGAACACTCGAACGGAGACGAGGCGCGGAAAAGCCCAACAGGGCAGTTCGAGGCAAGGAAGCCGTTCCTGTGCTACAACTGTCAGGAGCCGGGACACACAGCGGCCAGATGTAAGAAACCGCGGGTGGTGTTCTCGTACGTGAACGGTAGTGACGAGGACCTGAAGCTCCTTCGTCCCTATCTTCACGAGCTCCAGGTAAACGGAAAGCCGTGCAGGGTGCTTCGTGACAGTGCAGCGACGATGGACGTTGTCCATCCGTCGTATGTAACGACATCCGATTTTACCGGAAAGGTAGTTTGGATCAAGCAGCTGCTTGAAAAGCACAGTGTCTGTCTGCCTATGGCGACAGTAAGGATAACTGGCCCGTTCGGAGAGCTAGTGACAGAGGCGGCTGTCTCGCAAACAGTCCCGTTGGAGTATCCTTATTTGTTTTCTAACCGGTCAGATTTTCTGCTGCGCGAAAGGGGTCAACAACTGGGAGAAGGGCTAGTTCAGTCATGTACGAGGTCCAAATCGCGTCAGGTCGCCCCTGTGTTGACGAGGGATCCAGAGCCAGAGGCAGCTGACGGGGAGCAAGCACTCCCAGAGTTGGAGGCAGAAAACCGGGATGAGAGGGACCAGGTTGTAGAACAGCCTGACCTCGTAGCACTAGAAAGCGTACGCCGTCCCAACGCGCCGGCGAAAAAGGCGGAGGAAGAGGGGATCAGTGAAAGATCTCTCGTAGCTCCGGCGTCGCGTAACTTTGGTCCTCTGCTACGAGTAGACAGAGTCGAGCAGAAGAGCGACCCTAGTGTGTCAGGGTTTCGCGATACAGCTCAGGAGATTGCTAGGACCAATGTGACGGGGCATGAAAAAGGCGGATTGTTTTATCGGCGCTATAAGGACCGCATTTTCACGTCTAGAAATCACGTGAAAATCGATCACTATGACTTCAGCGTAAGAAAAAGGAAAGGCAAATTTAACGGCAATGCCGATGGGTTGAGCAGATTTTTCTGACATCACGAAAAATAGTAGGGATGATCTCAGAGGTCTTCGTCATCCACGGGAATGAGGATCTAAGTGGGGGCACTTCGTTGAAACCCCAAAATGACCTCACAAATTGCGAAAAGTTTTTGTCTTTTGTCTTTTGTTCTTAGTGACCTCGTTGGAAAAGTGAGTTTTTTTGGCGACAGGGGGTCTCGATACCCGGAATTGTACCAAATTTTGGTAATCCGTAATCCAGTCTGGCGGGTCTTTGGCGAATTCCGAGCGTTTGACTGCGGTGTGGCGTGGTGTTGTGGGGGACGTTTCCGCTGATGCCTCCGTAGTGAGAGGTTTGGGAGTTTGTTTGGTGCTTGCAGCGTCTTCTCAAGGCCTACTCCAAGCCCACCTCTTCAGGCCAGCGATTGTACCACCGGCCATTCGAGGTTTCCCTGGCCCCGGATGGGCTGTTAAGAATGGAACCTTCGGCAACCTTCTTCCGAGTTTCAACGCTGCGGAAACGAGTCCCAAAACGAGTCCCGACGTGTTCAGGACTGACGCCCACCTGTCGAAGGCTGCCCAAAACGTGTCTCAACGCGTCCGTGACGTCAACGGGACGTGTGTGTGTGTGCGTGTGGGTTCGTGCGCTCCGGAAGGGGAGAGAGGCCTGGCCTAACTGCGGAGAACCTTGGCTATGACTCATTTCTGACTACGTCGCGACGGACCCAGCTGCAAAGCACGTGGCTGTCGCACCTGCTGCCCTGGCGGAGAGAGAGGGAGGAAAACGGACCCCTATATAAGGCGGGGCGTGAGAGCTCCATTTGTTCTCTTGGATTTGACGACTGTATCGCTACCATGTAATTAAACCGTTTGTTACGTTACCAATTCTCCCACCTCCACTGGACCCCTGGGTTCTTCACTTCGGGGAATGGTCGTCGTCACGAGCCAGGAAGCTCCCGGACGTGCGGCCTAAGCCCCGCCTCGAACACCCCCAAGCTACACGTTTCAGCGAGCCTTTGATCTTAGTTCAATAAATCCTCATTTTCAGTTTTAATTTTACTGCCCATGTGCATGATTTTGGTTCCTTGTTGAAATTGTTATCGTTTTCTAACAAGCTCAAAACCTTCTAATGGTTGTATATTTACCACTCGTTACCTTATTTGACAAAACCTTATATATTATTTACGTTTGTACGAAAACATGGCCATGGCCATGTTACTTTAACTGAACCTCTTATTTTTGTGCAGGGTTCCCATGTGACAGTCAGTATTTTACTTTTACATTTCCAGTATTATTGCCCTACGTGTTCATCTTGTAATAGAAATATTTATTTGCTTCTGCCACATTAAAAATTGTATTTATTAATGTCATTT
>JABSTQ010002393.1:0-25977 GCA_013358835.2 Ixodes persulcatus | reverse complement strand
CCATTTGACTGCAAAGGAATATTGGCTCTGCATGAACCGAATTCTGAGGAAGTCTAACTTCTGAAATGCAATGAAGTATGTATGTTCAATGTAATCAATTTATAGTTGGATGACATCAGCTCACTGCTAGACCAATAAGAAATTTTCTAAAGCAACGAACTGAAAGTAGCATTAGGAATTCAATAAGTGCTCTGTTGACATAAGCTACACTTTCTCGGGCCATACACAAAATGAGTGGCAACTTTTCATTATGCTACGCACAGATCCAAACATAAGGACAGATAAAGCAAACCAAACTAGTTAAAAAAAGAAAAACAAAATCTAGCTTAACGAGCAAACGTGCGCCGAGAAAATAGGGAGTTTTAGAATACCGGGCGCTACTTTACCGCGCGTTACTGAAGGCAAAATAGCGAGGATTGCGGCGAAGAGTTTTAGAATAGACCCTTTCCGGAATTCAGTGCCATCTGGTGACTCAAATGGCAGTTTAACTTTTACCGTACTAATGGCGGCACTGAACCTGTGGTCTGCAGTATTCTATGGGGCACCGTCACTTCCGCAAGTCAACGGTAAACGAGAATGCGCGCTTCACTGTACAGTTTTTTTTTTTTTTCAATCTCTTTCAGTGCCGATGGCAAAAAAGATGCAACCAGTCAGAACTAAGCGCCAGCCCACATCGACGCCTTGACAAAGTTCCACACATCACGGGCTTTGAAGCCGAGTGTGTGCTACTAACAAATTGACTGGGCCCGAGTTAGAAACGAACGCTTACGCAGCTCTTGCATCCAATTTCTGATTCACGTCGCGCAACCGTCTAGGATGTATAGGCATCGAATCACCTGCTTAGGAGCATCTTCAACTTCTTCCTTCATCAGTAAACAGAAGGCCGCCATTAGTATAGCAGATATGCTATTTTTCAGGTGATGATAGTGATCAAAGTTGCCAGACTGAATTCCGGAAAGGGTCTATAGCGTTTCTCTGCCGGGGACCCCCAAAACGAAAGCATCTCGCGCTTAAAACGCCACCAAGATGTCGCGACAGCTTTTATTTGGAAGTTGGAACGTTATATCTTGAAAATTAAACAAGTTTTTTTTGTCTAGAGTAACAGTTTTATAGTTGTTTTATACTCAATGCCGCATGTTTTGTTTTTGTCACTGCCAAGCTGCTCTGTTGTACTTACGAAGCCTAGACGATCCACTACCCACGCATGTTTACATGTCTGCCGCGATCGTAAGTAGACGCGCTTCGATAGCTTTGAGCTGCGACTCCAGCGATCCGTGGCGTTTTCAATACGCTTCGACCATACCGACCGCGTCGAGTGCGACTCACGCAGTTCCCGAGCGGGCGACGGCGTCGAAGACACGATCAACAGAGATGTCGTGGGTGCCGCCTTTTGCGGTACCCACGCTATTTTCGAGAAATACCGGCCCAAAGCTCGAGTCCGAATGCTTGTTTTCGGTCTGCGCATGCACAGCAGTGAAGACGTCATTTCTCTGGGGTTGCGGACGTTATTCCAAAACTCCCTAATGTTCACTTCTCGTTCAAGGCGTCTACTTACAATGCAAACAAAGAAGCATGCTTACCAACTGCGTTGAGTTGCTCGTTCTGTCGCGTCGCCGATCTTCCGCGCTCTTCTTGAACATAATCATCACAAGACGAAACTTCACAGATAGATAAACTTGATTAAATTAGCACATTTCCATGTCTAAAGGCATTTCCATCCCGCGAAGCACATGTACCCAACGCAGCGGTCTCAACCATAGAGTTATTACAATAAGCGCTAGAGGCTCAGCTGGCACTAGTGTGCTGTTGCATTTTGAAGCAGACAGCAAGCAGTCAGAAATTGACTTCCGGTAATGCATTTCTATTGAAAAAAGCGAGTGTATTTTCTCTCTGCTCTCGATTATAAGAGCAAATATCACGAATAACTTGCACGTACTAGGCACATTGGAACATTTCTCAGTCACGCAGACGAAATAATTGGTTAGTTACAGCATTTTTTTTTAATTCGTGGCATGAAAAACGGTGTTAAAACCACTTCGTACGTGTATTTATGTGCACTGTGGGACACTGTTAGCGCGAACACGGCGTCGGCGCTTTCCAGCATGGGGGATATACGTGCCAAACGAACGAATGACATGTGGAAAACCAAGAGAGACGGCAAGAACTACGCAGTAACAATAGATAAGTAACTCCTTGTGAATGCAGACGATCAAAATAAATTTAAAGTCGCGTAATATAGTTCGATTTGCAATAAATAAGTACTGCTTTATTCTTTCTGCTCATGAATATGTGCGAAGATGCTTGTTCTGGGTTCAAATCACCACCCGCACGCTCCAAATCTTTGCAAATAGGGAGAAGCCAGAGAACAGGTGCCCGATAAAAACTGCCCGACATAGGAAATAATAAGAAAACACACCTTTAGTAGCCCACGTACTTTATTCTTTACGCTTCGAACGTTTTTTTACCCACTCGTAAAGATGCACGACGGGGTCATTTTCATATAGTGACAGAACGGGCATATTAACAATATATAAGCACCAACGGAATGCTGGCGAACTTTGAACACACTTTACATTCCTTTCGATCGTTATTTTGCTTAGAATCGTCGCTCGTTTCTATATACCTGCCATGAAACAGAGGTTTGGGCCTGAAATATAGCGAAGTTTAACATCGTTCAGTGGTAAAGAAAAAATGCTGTAACTAAAGCAATTACACTTTCACCATATTAATAAAGGTACTTACTATCCGGTACAACCGAAATAACAAAAGTTATTCATGTTATTTTCCGGCGAAGAGACAAAATTCACGCGCGTTTTCCCATAGGAATACACAGGAAGACTGGAAAAGTAGACTGCATGCTGTCTGCTTCAATTTGCAACCGGAAGTCCCGTAGACACTAGCGCCAGCTGAGCCTCTAGCGTTTATTGTAATAACTCTATGGTCTCAACGGTCGCGAGCATGGCGATGGACGGATGGATGGATGGATGGTAATGGCTATACCCTTTGTAACGGGCGGCAGCTTGCGCCACCTAGCCTAACATTTCGTCATCCCTTCTCTTTTTTTTAATTTGTATGAATTTTGTTATAACAGACCCCCCTCTCTTTTAAATTGAATTTATTGCCCATTTTTATACGTATTTTTTTTCCCTTTATCCTTCCCTAGATCTCTTCCACCAATCTTCCAATCTCCTCTTAGTTACCGTAATTCTTTCCCTATCCATTCGTCCATCTATGTCCGGAAAACCCGGTGCCCACTCCAAATCCGTAGTCATCCCCGCCAAGAGGGTGGGACGAAGCCCCGTGCACCTTAAAATTACATGTTCTATAGTTTCCCTTTCGCGGTTGCATACGTCGCACAGAGTGTGTACTTCCTGAAACTTAGCCCTATACGTTTTCGTTCGCAGCACCCCCGTTCTAGCTTCAAACAACAAAGAGCTCCCCACTGAATTATCATACAGCTGTTCCTTCTGTATTTCTTGTTTTTTTGCCCTGTACATTGTTCAAGCTGATTTCCCCTGCATTCTCTCTTCCCACAATTTCCTCTCTGTTTCCTTTACTCCATTTTCTACTGATATGCTCTGATCGGCTCCATCTCGTTGAATGTATTTAAATCTCAGCTTGCGGGTTCGGTTTGTCCACTTAGTGTTTAGACTTTTCATATATAGATACTTGTACACTTTCGCTGCCCACCGTGTATCCTCAATTTCAGCTAGTCTTTGTTCAAATTTTACTTTACTGACCGCTTCTCTACTCTCGAAAGATGCCCAAACCATATCCCCCTGTACTCGCTCATTTGGTGTATTCCCATGTGCCCCCAATGCCAACCTACCCACACTCCTTTGCTGTATCTCTAAACCTGCCTGAATTTCTGACCTCATACACAATACCGCATTCCCAAATGACAGTCCTGGCACCATGACTCCCTTCCATACACCCCTAACAACTTCATATTTATTATAGTTCCATAGTGCCCTGTGTTTCATGATAGCCGAATCTAGTTTCCCCTTCTTTATTACAATATCTTCATGGTCTTTTAGATACCGTCTTCCTTCACTTAACCACACTCCCAGATATTTGTACTTTTCTACGTGTTCTATTAATGTGTCCTGTATCTCCACGGCTCCCCCTTCTCGTCGTTGAAAACTATTATACCAGACTTGTCCCTACTAAATTTTAGTCCTAAATTGTCCCCTTCCCTGCTGCAAATTTTAATCAGTTCCGGTATTGTCTCACGACTTTCTGATACGAGTGCAATGTCGTCTGCATACATTAACCCTGGCAATACTTGATTTACTTCATGTCCTTCCTCCATGTAAGTCAGGTCAAAACCTAGGTTGCACCGTTCTAAACTTTTTTCCATAATAATAATAATAATAAAAGAACTGGTGTCGCTACCGATGGGGCGTCGAAGACGCGATTCTGAAAATACGAAACCGAAAGCAGTAAAAGTTACAATACCGAAACCGAAACTGACCAAATCGCGATAGAGGGGTGCCGTAAATATGTCTTTAGAAACTTAGGAGTGAAAGAGGGTGAATACAGTTATTATTATAAGCACAGGAAAAACAAATGTGCAAATCAGAACTAGCACCGACGCGCTATTAGTTTCGGGTGCAATGCAGCAGGAAGTAAATTTCTTTTTTTTTATTTTTTGTGGAGATTACTTCTAATTTACAGTTAGCTTACAGTATTTTATTAGTAAAGTATTTTACTAATAATTTACTAATATTTATTAGTAATTATTAGTAAATTACTCATAATTACAAAGAATTATTAGTAATTATTAATAGTTCCTAATAATTATTAATTATTAGTAAGTAATAATTAATAATTAATAAAAATTTTTAATAATTGGTAATAATTATTTTATTAATAATTTTTGGTTTCAGCCTGGGCTGAAACCATTTTTTGCCATCCGAAAATATTGAAAAATAAGCGTAACACTGTCGCATAATAAACTTGACTAATGTACTTTTATACATGCTGGAATTCTAGCAACACATTCTTTGGACGTGGAACAGATATTTGCATCATACAGCCCAGGCTACATTACACATGCATCAAATGGGCCGGTGTATTTCTGACACGGACTATTTTTACCTCAGTTGGATGTCTGACAAATATATCAGCTTCGGCCAAAAACAACTTTCCAAAAGCACAGAAACATGTTCCCATTGATCCGATTCTCAATTAATGCGTCCAATATGCATTTACATTGTTCTGGCAGACATACGTCTAATTGGTTCCTATTGCTCAAATATACATGCACAATTGGCCTAGATTTCCTGTTTGGCCAACAAAACATTTCGTTTGACTGATAAAAATTCCTAATGATCCGATAAAGTCCCAATGGGAGCAGTCCAACCTCCTATAGGACCAAAAGGTATGCCTATTGGCATTCCTATTCCTCTTTTTTTTTCATGTGTATTGAATTCAAACAAAGTGACAGCTCAGAGTTAATTAATCAGCCTAGTGTGTATTTCGTCTTGTTCTTACTGGTTTTTATTCTGTGGAAACTTGGGATTATGTTTCCGTGAGATATTGTGAGAGTTGGTTTAAATTTTTGCGCGGTATTAAATCAACAGTTGCTACTTATAAATGTTTTGGAAAATGTTCTAAGCAGCACTCTGTATTTGTAATATTCAACAGCAGTGCTTCCCAAACTGTGAGGCGCGAACCCAAGGGGTGTCGTGACTGATCTAGCGGAGTGTTGCAAAACAACTGCTGGCTTGTTTCTTTTTTTTTTCAATGGTTTTAAATATGTTAACTGTTAATTACCTGTATTACCTGAGAAACTAAATTTCAGAGTCAATTTCAATATGTTACTGCTAATGCACTGAGATGGTAAGACTTGTGGTCTAGCCAAATACGAATGGAGGAGGGGGCAGGGTCGTGGCAGGATATATTTTATATTTTAGTGGATTGCGCGCGTAGGGAAGTTTGGGAGCAGATGCTGTATTGAGTCATTATGTCTATCGCTGAGTCATTTTGATCGCCCGAGACAGTGTGCGAGTTGAGAATGGGAATAATTGAATATGTTTTGATTTCATAGAAGGGTTAATAAATGGTTAATAAATATGATAAGTTATTGGATGGCAATTTTGAACATAACTTTATTTGAGGAGAATGTCTTCTGAATAGCAGGCAATCTGCATTCATGATTATCTTCACCTTTACCTTTATCGAATTCCTCCACTGTGAATCAGCTGATGTCTATTGGGTGCCTTATGGTAGAACTCACTTGAGTGTCAATGGATAAACTCAAAAGAACTGATATTGCATTCTTAATGATATTACTCATTTCCATGAGTAATCAGTACATTTATAAACTCAAAAAGAATAGATATTGACTGGGTAACGATAAAACTCGTTGGAAGTTGTAATGAGTGAACTCAAAAGAATGGATATTGTGTTCTTAGTGATAACACTCATCTGAATGTGTAATGAGTAAACCCAAAATAATTTATATTGATTGGGTAACGATAAACCTCACTTGAATTTGTAATGAGTAAATTCAAAAGAATATATATTGAGTGGGTAATGATAACACTCATTTGAATGTGTAATGAGTAAAATCAAAATAATAAATATTAGTTTTGTAATGATAAAACTCATTTCACGTTGAGTTTCTTTTGAGTTTCATTTGACTCTATAAAACACATTAGAAGCTCAATTGAAACTGATTGTTCATTTTTGTAAGGGACGTCACGTACAACTAAAAACCTTAACGAGCATGAATACCCTGTCAGTGTCCCTTTAAAGGGGCAATAAAGACGATTTTATTTAATTTTTTTAAATGGTGTTTTTATGCTTCTTGGGAACATAGCATGCTGCCCAATTTTTTGTAGACATTTGTGACGCGTATTTGTGTGCCTACGAAAGAAGTAAAGAAACCGAAACTGAACAATCTCCATTATCGTTTCTGGGCCTCCGAAAACGGAGGTGACGTAGGGAGTGACGTCAAGTGTGAATAGTCGGTATCAGTAGTATTTAGGAGATCGAGACTCTGGTTACCGCGGTGGGTTATAGCAGCACGGCGGCGCGGTTGTTTCGCCGAATCTGTAAACATGGACGGCAATGCCGCTCTCGCGAGCGAGTTCGAGCTTCCGTTCAGTGACCGAACACCAACGGAACGGGAGTACGTGTGTGGCGGCCACTGCCACCCCCCAAGGGAGACCGCCCAGCCGGCGACGAGCGGCCCGCATGTCGAAGGAAGGACGTGGGGGAGCGGTCCGACCGTTCCGGGATCCGGTTCCTCCGCGGACGTCCTCTTTTCGTCGTCAAAGAACACGAACAGCAACCCACACGTGAAAACTAGCGTCGCCCAAACGAATACTTGTCTTCAGTCGACCGTTAGAAGTTAGACCAGCCATCTAGAGCTGCCATTTTGCAGAATCCTTCGAGTACCGTGTTCTTTTTTATTTTATTTTGTTTGCCCATAGTTGCTCGTTGCCCATTTCGCGTCCAGCGTAGCAAAGAAGAAAACAAACAATTAGGCTGCTTTATTCACGGTTTAGTAATCATTTCCGGTCCGATTTATACTTTTCATGGTTATTCAAGCGGAAATTAGAACATTATTCCTAAAAATGGCGAACCAAACCGTGACCGAGGGCACGTTTCTCGTTTCGACCAATCGCTGACGAGTCTTTTGTGACGTCGCGCTTCTTGGCCCCGCATCGGTCACGTGAGCTCCGCTTCTCCTGGCTTCTCCCGCAACTCTCGGGGCGTCGCCCCAGTCGATCCCGGTACGATTATTACCGCGACTGTTTAATTGATTTGCGCGGCACACAAGCGCCGGTTTCGGCTGAAATTTGGGCAACGTGGCCTGAGACGTGCCTGGAACCCAGTTCAATCGCCAAAAAGATGTCCGAAATCGCCTTCATTGTCCCTTTAAAGGGACACTGACACCCCCCAAAATTTTTTTTTCCTTTTTTGTCAGGAGATTCATTATGGTGTCGGAATACTACCCAATTATTATTTTGCTACCGAGTCACGTATTTTTTTAATAAAGCCAAAAAACGCAACTGCGCGAAACCGAAACCGAAACGGAGAAGTGGAGAGGATAGCGTGAGTGGTATAAGTCATGTGGCTACACCCGACCGTGCGGGTTTTTTTGTTTTTTTTTCTCCTCTCTCCGCACGTAGCAGACGAAATCGTTCGTTCGCCGTGGGATTCCTTTGCAGTTAGGTTTGTTCCGCTCGCTGTTCTGTACTTCAAGATGAAATGTTTTGTACATTTAAACTGGTACTCCGGCGATTTCTTCATGGTCCCCAATTAGCTTAAAATTTTGCTAAAATCGCCAAACAACATCGCTAAAATAGTATCCCAAATATTAGGTTAAAATTAATTTTTTTCACGAAGTTATTGAATTTACAATTTTGGTCCTCACCGTGTTTTTCAAACTGAAAGTCTCTACTGGCAACAACGAAAAAGTGACGTCGGTGGAAGTGCAGGGGTTCACTCTTTGGACTGTAGAATTCGTTCCCAACTGATTTGAAGCAGTTTCATGGTGTCAAATGAATGCTTTGGAAGCTCGCTCCAGGATCCGTGCTCCAGCACCGAACAAATGATTGGCATATTCTATTTTTTAGACTGCTCGCTCGACTGGCAAGCCTGCCCGCCACTGACGTCACGGCACTGAAAAGTGCGGGTATATTTGAATGTTGGTTTTTGCATCATTTTCATTTGCCGATTTCGCAATAACTATTATGAATTTCGCGATACTAAATAGCATACAGGAAAGGGTAAAGGCCGGGGAGTCAGAAAATATATTTAGTTGAGGTAGCTCAAAAATCGCCGGAGTACCCCTTTCAGTGTTGGCAATTAGTAGTGAGTGCCCGAGTGCCGTGGTGAATTCCCGTGATCAGCTCCGAAAAGAATACTCCCAAGATGTTGCGTGAAGAGTTGCCTCACATGTCCTGCATCTGAAAGTGGCATTGTGTGGCAGAGTGCACAAGTTTCCGAAAGATCAACGGGTCGGGATCAATGGCTGGCTGCAATTCCTGTAGAACCATCACGCGAAGCTCGGAAAGCGGATGCTATCCGATTCATATGCTCCTTGCATTTTGTGGAAAGTGACTACATTGATTTCGCAGGTGTCAAAAATGGAATCCATACCATTTAGTTCAGCGACGTATCGTCCACAACATTTTATTTTTCTGTGATAATTGTAAAAAAAGAAATGTAAACATCGCAGAATGCTTGACAAGAAAAAAATGAATAAATAAAAGGTACACCCACACCAGAAATCGAACCCGTGCCCTCTACGTGTGAAGCGGACGTTCCACTGAGCTACTGAAAGAACTCTATCATGCCAAGTAATTTAGCGGATAGACTGTATGTCGGAAGTTTGCTGCCGATTTCTCTTAAATATGCATGCACTCCCGGCTTGAAGTCGGGCAGCACCACGCATATGGCACATTCGCACCTCGTAAAGTAACCGTACGCGTGCGTATTCAACTCGAATTACGCACTTCGTGCTTGACGTTTGAGCAAGCGATGTCTTCAGCCAGGAGAAGGGACGACGGCTCGGCGACGTCTTCGTGCAATCGGCTTGCTGGTCGGGCGTGTCGTACGGGATGAATATCAGTTCTTTTGATCGGTCCGAAATTTCTCTTTCGAAGGAAGACAGAATTCGCCGGTACCGTAAACGACAGTTCTGAAGTAGAGGTCCAACGCCTAGTCCGCTGCCATCCGCTAGTCCCACGATCAAGCCCACGATACGCGAAACGACGCCATGTTGAGAATTATGCAGTGAACGCACAGAAAGCTTCCGGTTGTCTGTGCTACCTTTTCTTTCAATCAACGTATTTCCAGCTTTTTCGAAGCCACAAAAAATGGGCTTCATGTTTTTTTCTAGTTTTAATATTGATTGTGTGCCTTCAATAACCCACGACTTTGATTAAATTTGGCGGTCGCATCGATACCTTAGAAAACGGCCCGTGACCACGGAAAAGAGAGTGAGCGAGACTCGAACTGGCCAGTTCTTGATCGGCGGTTTTGGGGCGGAAAGAAACCAAATTTCGAGCCGCAAATTCTGTTCTGGGTAGTTGGGCTCTCATATGTCACGTACAACTAAAAACCTGGGCGAGCATAAATACCCTGTCAGTGTCCCTTTAAACTCAAGTGATTTTATTTGTATATGTCATATATTTTAAGACAATACAAGTCATGCGACATTTTGCGTGGATGTTATATCCTCCCCCAACTTGGCTATATCCATGCATGGAGTATCTGCCATTTCGTAGGAGGGGTGAGGGCAGAGTAAGCTCCAATACTTCCCTCACCACACTCCACTGCCACACAGTTTTTTGACAGATAGGAAGAAAATAAGCTTCCCAGCAACAACAACCAAGTATTTAATTATACTTAAAGGGATGGTGAGTCGAAATTTGGATTTCAGAAAAACAATGCAGGAGATGCAGGCGGGACGCTACAATCCCTACAACACTACTCGTAAGGCGATATCTCGAATGGACGGCCGTATTTTGAGAAAAAGAGGTCGAGATTGAACAAGGCCGACGAGGCGCGTGACGTCAAGGTACCTAGTTTCCTCTTCTCTTCGCTTCGCTCCCTCAAGGCGGCGAGGCGGAGAAGACGCGAGGCCGTTCCCTCTCCTTCTCGGAGAAACATGACGTCAACTAACCTGTCAAATGCGCCTCCTTTTCTTGAAAAATACGGTCATCCGTTTGAGATATCGCTGTATGAGTGATGTTTTGGTGTTTGTAGCATCCCGTTGCACGCTTTTGCCGCCTTGTTTTGTGGAATCCAGATTTCGGTTCAGCATCCCTTTAAGAAATTGACCCCTGAGTGAACCCTTGTTCGTCTGTTTTATCATGTAACATACCCAGTTGGTAAAAGCAATGGCACTCTAAGAATTGCAGATCACAATGCCACATATAACTGAAGACACTTCATACAGTGGGTACTTTCTAACACTTGTTATACTATGAATTTATGCGTACAAGAGACCCTAGACACTTATATTTCATTTTTAATCAGGTTCAGGTTCAGGTTTAGGTTCAGGTTTATTGTGCGTAGATCAAAGGTAAATACATTAGAAGTATTACAGAAGGAGGTCCCAGAGTCAGAGACTGGAAAGGGACCTCCTGTTAATGGTAGCAATAATAATAAAACAAATTTACAGCAGTCAGAATAGAAAATAAATTATGACATGAATAGGTGAAACACAGAACTAATTGCAGTGATATAAAATGAACAAAATAACAGTAAGTTAAACACTCATAATAATTATCAACTTATAAATAAAATAACACTGAATAAACAGAGCAAGGTTATAACAGTTGGAATTGCAAATCAATTTTGAGAATAAGTGAAATGCAGTACTAATTACAATAAGATGAGAGACAAAACGGCAATTATCAAAAAGAGAGATACACAATGACGTCATGACTGCAATGTATGACTAAAAGGACTGAAGAAATATGCGAAGTTTTTGCTTAAACACGTGAATTGATGGTGATTGCTTGATGGCTAAAGTTAATGAATTCCACACAGCCGTGGCTGAGAAGTTGGTGGTAAATTTACCATATTTAGTCCTAGGCTTAGGCAATAACAAGTTATGATGAAATGCGAATCGAGTTATCTTATGCTGTGGAAACTGATTATCGTTAAGAAGTGTTAGAGCGAGTTTGCCGTTCACGAAATTATACACAAGTAACCCGAAGGTATGTTTATTTAAATTGCTAACGGATAAAATATTAAAAGCACGGAAAAACCAAGAAATATCCGATGAAAAGTGACTAAAGGTGATGATACTAAATGCTTGATTTTGGACGTGCTACAATGGAGACAAATGTGTGCGATAAGTATTTCCCCACCAAGATATGCAGTAGTTAAGATGACTATGTATAAATGCGTAGTAGAGGGAAATGAGCGTATCGATGTGGAAAAAGGCGCGTACTTTGATTAATGCTCTTATGCCGAATGCTGCTTTTCTAGTTAAGGAGTTAATATGCCTGTGGAATTTTAAATGAGTGTCTAATTCAACCCCAAGAAATACAACGTGGCTTGCAGCCGTCAATACATTAGAGTTTAAGTGAACCGATGGAAGCCCTGGAACGATTTTGTTGGTTGATGTGAAAATGACAAAAGTAGATTTAGAAGCGTTAATGTTCAGTATATTACGCCGACACCAGTTAGCAACATTGGCAGCGTCAGCGTTAATTTTGAATAACAATGAGTCAAGGCTGTTATCGGAACTAAAGATGGTAGTATCGTCGGCGTATAGTAAACAGTGAGAAAAATTAATGCACTGAGGAAGGTCGTTAATATATATTAGGAACAAAAGTCCAAGAATGGAGCCCTGGGGGACGCCGATATTAGTAGTTCTAAAGTGGGAATAGGCACCAGAAATATAGACGACCTGTTGTCTGTCCTGTAAATAGTTGCTAATTAATGCTAGTGTGGGACCAGTTATACCAATAGCGTCTAGTTTTGCAAAAAGTAAGGTGAATCTTGAAAACTTGGGAATACAGAATTAATGTACAAGCTTCAAAGAAAAATATAAGACCGACACGCGGAGCGGCTCTGTTTACCAACACGGCCGGAAGGCCGCGCATGCGCGGTAACTGTGTGGGCAAAAGCGGCCCGGCTCTCCGTGTTTTCGCCATTGCGTTCTATGGCGTGCGCTCGTTGTTGACGTTGTAGGGACGCTTCTAGCTTTATTTGTGCGTCATATTTCCTGACAACGTATGTCGTATGCTATGCCCGACTAATTGAGCTCGTTACCCGAGCCTGAACGGCACCGGTACCGAAACAAACTGTGCGTGGACGGCGCTGCCTACGAGGATCCGTACGTCGTAAACAAGGCCTGCTGGACTTCCGAAGTGAAGTTGCTGCCACCGAAGTCGACGGCTCACGTCGTCGTTTATTTAGTTTTTCCGCCAAGCCAGTTCACAGCCAGCACGGTGCAGGCGTACAGGTCTCTCGAGGCCTACGATTGCTTCGAGTCGGTTTCCGCACTGCCGGCGGGATCAGCGGACTGTGGGTCAACGGAAGTGTATTTAATAATTGATTGAATACACACAGCGTCTTGAAGTCAAGTTATGATATTTTTCCTACCCTCATGACCACAAGGCATGACAAGCGGTAACGCTTTGTCCGTTCTGCAGTCTTACAAGTAACGGCGTTACCAGGAACGCGTTATTTTTTTCATTAACGTAGTAACCTACTCGTTACTTTTTCGAAACAGTAACGGGTAACGTACTTACGTTGCTCGTTAATACTTCCCAAGTCTTAAAGGGGCACTCAAATGGTTTTTGATTTCGTGTTTTGATGATGACAACTGAATCTAGACGCCCTAAGTATCCTTAAAAACCAAAAAATATAGTCATACGGTGAATATTTCTTTAATAAAAATGTAATTGAAGGCCGCCAAACCTCGGATCCATCCGAAAACGAAACCACTCTCATTGGTCCTCGCACGCTTATCAAAAGGATCTCGGGCCAATGGCGTTGGACGACGTTCCGCCGTCGCGCAGTGATCCTGAGGGAGCTGCACCGGCCGAACCTCTTTTTCAATCGAGCTTCAATCATGGCGGAGTTCTCTACGCTCGAGGACCTGAGGCCGTTAGAGGTTGAAATTCTTCGGCGGACAACCGACCTGGGGATGATTTCCTATGACGCCACTCCGACGTGCGATGTGGACGATAGCAGCGCTTCGGAGTCGTGTTCGGGTTCCGAGGACGACGAAACGCAGGCCTTTTCGGGCGTTTTTCGATTTGCGGTTGGGGCAAGTCATAACCAAACCAACGTTTGGCATCGCAGCGTAACCTCTGGTACGTGATGTCAAACGATGTCGCCACGTTGACTTTCGCCTCGGGAGGAGGCTGGTTCAGACATGTGCAACGAGCGCGTTACCTACGACTGCGTCCGTTGCAACCGGAACGACCGCTCTGCGCCGCGCGTACACACACCGGCAACCACTGCAACAAGCGCAGCGGGTCGTCAGCACGGCGACCGCTTCTACGCCGCCGTCCGCTGTTTCAGCGGCGCCTCTAAAAAGGGGACGCACTGCCACTCAATGCCGTAACAGAATATAGACTTACAGTTTTCTATAGCCTAAAGCTTTATTTATTTTTTTCATGATAGGCTTGCAGGGTACAGTGGATGAAAGAAAAAGATTCAGTAAGCCGTCTTGGACGATCACGACTCTAATACACGACTTTGCCAAGAGTACAAATATTGCCACACGCCTTTTCTACGATTATAAAAGACGATGTAATCTTAGCAGCGATATAGCAACGTAGAAATATGATTTCGTGATCAGATAAACGTTGCGAGCGTTCAGGATTGCTAACACTAATCACTTTTTTTCGGTGATGAAAACGCATGAAAATTCGCATCCTTTATACGGTACGTTCCAGTAATACCTTGAATTTGAGCACACGCATGAAATGCGCCAAATAAGAAATCCGGGCGATGTTCGAGGACACAAATGCTTAGAAAGCGCCACTGTAGTCGAAGTAAACAAACACGACGGCACGGGCGTTTCTGCTGTCTTGAGAGTGCCGACACGAGTAGGTGGATCTTTCCTTCTAGTACGTGCTGGGTTATCATAGCGACACACGACGAAAATTCACGGTCAAGGATAGCGCTTTTACGTGGAACGATGAGCTACCACCACGCCGACCACGCCAACGATCACCACCGACGCCATGTTCGCATATGAAGGAGCCGACCCACGACCGGCATGCAACGCGCGCAAACAGTTCTCCTCGACCTGTGATTGGTCTGTCGCTGCGGTTGTTTCCAACGCAGCGGGGAAAGAAAGGCCGCCAAAATTTTCATACATACGATAATTTCATTGGTCGGCGCAGGTACAGAAAAGAGTCCGCACGTATTTTATTCCTGCGTGATTAATAGGCGGTTCTGCCTTCTAGAACTGAAGATACTCATTCACTGACACTTCCTTAACGCCATCGCACCGAAAAGTAGGTTCCCCAAAAACCGCTTGAGTGCCCCTTTAAAGAAATTACACTTCACTTTTTTCCGTGTTTTTAGGCGCCAATTGTTTTTCTTTGCGTTTTTTTCTCGTGACTATTTAGGTGAAACCGTAAAAAGAAATAAAGTAATTATGTTCAGTTGCTGCATTAACATAATGTTTCTTGATATATCAGCTTATGTATCGTCAAAACCGTAAAACGTATTAAATCATAATGTAAAAAGTAACGTGCGTTACTTTTTATCGGTAGCGGTATCGCGTTCCTTTTATTTCTAGGTAACCTAGCTTGGTAACGCGTACCTTTTATTTGCAAGTAACGAGTAACGTATTTCGTTACTTTTTTTCGGTAACGCCTACAACACTGCTGTTCTGTCGCCGATCCCGAAGCTGCTGGGTAGCACGGGTGTAGCGAGCCTCGGACGAGCGCTTGGCCGGTGCTTTGTGCACCAACGCCGTGGGAACAAAATCCGGTTGGTCGCGATAAGACGACGGTTTCCCAGCACATAAGCAAGCCTCGGGACGGAGATTGAAATGGAAGCCGCATTTGCCTTCAAGAAAGTGCTTGCTGCACAAACGGTTGTTCGCGCGAGGCGACCATAATTTTCGACCCACGGATATTATCCACCTTCTATATATGCCTTTCAGAGTCTGCCGGGAACTTGTGGAAACTCACTCCGCTACTTGTCTTGTGCCTTTCGGTGCAATTAACGGCAAAACAGCTTCGCGGCATGCTGAAATGCTACGACGCCCATGCAAAACGTGCGCCCTTTTGCCCACACCAGCCGGCTCCGGCGCGATCGCAGCGCCGCCGCAGCTCCGTGACGTCAAGCCCACGTGTCGGTCTATACACAAATTTTTTATTATTATAAAAACTCAATGCTTTGCCAATAATAGAGAATCCTAATTACATCCTTTAAACAGGTTTCTTTAATGGCTGCACCACGGGTGTACAAATATGGTAGTTTGTCATAATCTCGATAGTTATGCTGTATGGCTATTATTCTTGTATATTCCTTACTTTCAATTGTTTCGCACATCTGTTACTTTTACTATTGCAATTTTCAGCGGCCTATACCATGGTAGGGCCTTCGAGTTATTAATAAATAAAAGACAATACCTTTAGAGCTCTACTGACCTGTCATGTCTTGCCGGGTCATTGGGGAATTGTAGTAGACCGTTTCCGAAGCCCGCTAAGCACCCGGATAGCGCTGCGTAATCCGCCACGAGACCTTGAACTATGCAGATAAGGCTGGCGGCGCGCATGCGCAGCTGCGGCGTTTTCTTCAGGGATACCGTAGGGGAGGAGAAAAACGGTCTACTACAATTCCCTAATAATTTCTTTTTTACCATGGTACAGCGGCATAGTTTATGGGGCTTCAGCCCACCCCCTTCCCTCGATATCCAGCCGACCCTCTGTCTCCCAAGTGATGACCATCTTAGGCACCTAGCCCCCCCCCCCCCAAAAAAAAAAAAAAAAAAAAAAAATATGCCAGTGCCATGGACCCTTAATGACTTCATGATACAGTAGGGTTCTACTGTATTTTGAACCAAAATGTCACAAGTAAGAATTGATCAGTTTCTAAGTATGATTACAAAATGACTCATGCTGAAGAGTTTAGAGTGCAGCTCTTAGGCACCCGTTTCTGGCTTGAGTGGCGTCGCCGTCTGCGTAACCGCGTGTTTGTCACACGTAGGAGAGGATGGGAGAAAAAGGAGGAGGAGGAGGAGGGAGGAGGAGAAGGAAAGGAGAATGAGGGGCAAAAGAGGAGGGGGGGAGGAGGAAGTGTCGAGGAGGGGAGGAGGGGATAAGGAGGTGGGAGGAGAAGAAGAGGATGAGGGAGGAGGGGAGAAAAGGGGGAGGAGGAAGAGGAGGAGATGCAAGCTACCCGCTGTGCAGGCAAGTGCTATCCCCATTCATAAATCACAGGGTACTCGTTAGCCAAGTGGCCATCTACATGGGTACGGGTCTGTATGCACCCATCGATCTCTGTGGCACGTCGGATGAAGTTGGTAAATTGTGTGTCGCAAAGGTTGACAACGGCATGCTCATGGTAGCTCTGTATCTCTCGCCTATAGGCGAGAGATACAGAGCTACAGAGCTATACAGCACACACCAAATAAATTGTGTGCCGCCAAGGTTGACAACGGCTTGCTCATGGTAGCTCTGTATCTCTCGCCTATAGGCGAGAGATACAGAGATACAGAGCTATACAGCACTCACCAAATATTTCGTGCAAGATAAAACTTCATACCAGTCATGCAGGAAAACATCTTATTGGCCCCGAGGGACATGACTCGCTGTCTTGCTGTGCCATTTCGGGGGAGCACGCTCAAGACTAGTGCTGAGGAAATAAAAAACGCCGAGCAGTCTTCGACAGAGCCGAAAGCAAGTAGAATGACAGCGAGAGAATCACGTGCTTCGTCAAAGTGTTGACTCTAATACCCCTGTCAGAAGGCAACTAAAATGGCATTTACGCCAAATGACATTTAGGTTTTCAAATGACATTCAAGATGGGACGTGCCATACGACAACTAAAATGACATTTAGGTGATGTTTACTACGATCACAGTCTCAAAGTCGTCCCGTGCACATAGATCACGTTTGCGTCAATAAACAATTTTAACACGGCGAAACACTTTTTTGTGTTGCCTGCTGGGACAACAAAATATACCAAAATATTGGGATCGAAATTTGCGCTCACTAGTTCAAATGTGTTCGGTTTCTGACGAAAAAAAAAAAAAAAAGCGAAACGTGAGGCGAAATTTATTAGTCAACGTAACGTCGTCATAAGCCAATCCGTAAGCCGAGCCTCCCGCGCTCCGCCACTACAGCTGACAGCTTGCTGGCTATCAGCTATCAGTTCTTTCGGTAATTTCGGTAGTGCTTGCTTGCTCTGGTTGTCCCTCACGCTCGATCTTCGTCTGCCGGGTTCACTTTTACGTCTGCGAGGGATCCTGGACGCCGTATTATGCTTCCGCCGTTGCTATCACGGCGGTATGGGTTGATCTTGGTTCGTCCGTCATCTTCGTCGTAAACCCGTTCCGCGAGCTTCGGTTTGAAGACAGGCTACCGTACCTACTAACGTACTACATCTTTAAGCAGCCGTTTGGGTGATACCGGCGACGTGATCAGGTACTACCTTAATCACAGTTAGCGGGAACACGGGAGCGCGTGGCATCGGGTACTATCAGAGCACTCTAACGGCCACGCGCGCAAGTGCAACCGCAGCGTTGCGTAGGCGCTGCAGTGGAGTGCCTGGCCGTTAGAGTGCTCTGACAGTACCCGATGCCACGCGCTCCCGTGTTCCCGCTAACTGTGATTAAGGTAGTACCTTGGGAATGTGTGTCGGCGTTACATAGAGTGCTGGGTTGGCCAGGTGACTTGTGTGCACCTAACCACCCCAGTGAGAAAGCGGGTCGGCGCTGAAAAGCCATACTCCACTGCGGAGGACAGAACCATCGCCAACTTGCTCGTCGTGGTGCACTCCATTGCCAAGTGATCGCTAGATCCACTGTATATGACTCCCGTAGGGAGCCAGAGTAGCGCCATTGATTGATGTTCGAGTCTGCCGACACTCCGCGCTCCCTATTGGCTCACGGCGATCACGTGGGCAAACTTTTCCCGCGCTTTCGCAAAAGGTTCCAGTCTTCGCAGCGGGAGCATTGTTGGTGAAGAGGCAGTCGTTTTTTTCGGAGCATTTTGAGCGGCTGAGAGGGACCCAGATGCCTGGGTGCTGCGCTTTTGGGTGCAGTAACCGGCATGAGGCTGGCAAGCAGCTGTTTCGTATCCCGGATGGCGAGAGAAATCACAAACGACGACTTTTTTGGCTGACGCGGATCAGCAGAAAGGGGTTCACTCCCCCTTCTTGTACTCGGCTGTGCGAGGTAAGTTATATCATTGCGATAATTCATGCTACAGTTTGAAGAACTGAATCAACACAAACTGCGATGTTCGTAGGAACATTTTGCCGAAGATCCGTTTTCTGGGCGCCGGAACGACGGCAAACGTAAGCTAACACGAGATGCCGTGCCTTCGATCTTTGCCCACAAGCCGAAGAAGCCGCCGCAGAGAGCTCCTCTTTCACGACGAACCGAGAAAAAAGTATGTTGTATGCGTAACATTTAAAACGTGCGCGTCAATCGACGGCTACTGTACAGGCTTGTCGCTAACTCGATGTGAAATTCTCTCGTCTGATTACTGTGTCATGTTTCCTACGCGCACATACGATACCGCATTGCTTGTCACGCATTGACTATACGCTGGTTTTATTCTGCATCTGTGACTTCATTAGCGCGTCTTAGCTTGGAGCACATGAAACGAAAGTTCGCGCTGCAGAAGCCAGGGATGTCGTGCTCAATCCCCACCACTTCTTGTTTCGATCTGGATGAGCATCGTACCGACACGCTTTCGTGTATCACTACTGCGTGATGCACGTTACAGACCCCTGCCTTGCAGTCATCCTGCACTGGCTATATTGCTCATCGAATGCGGAGACCCTCCACTTCATTTCAGTGACTGGCCACCCCTCTTGCTGTCTAAATACTGAACATGCACACGCACTAATAGTTATCTGCGACTTGAAATTGTAGTGTTGATATTGTTAAAAATCGATGTAATTTCATTTAGTTGCTCATGGAGGCGACGGCAAGTTCCCCAGTCTGCCCGTCAGTGGACCCACAGGTAATTTATTAATTAATGCAAGTTAATTTCACTAAATAAGACTCGGTATTCAACGATGTGCTGCGAGTTGGTGGGTAATTAATACAACTAAGGCACACATTACATACATCTTTTCAGGAGCCTATGGAACTGGTTCAAGAGATGTCGCCAAGCAGCAAGCAGCACTCCATAGCGCTAAGAAGTTTTGTACAATCCCTCCAGTCGAAATTCGGCGAGGACACGATCGTAATTAACGTTATGACCAATGTCGACGATGTTACGACGTTATTTTTGCCAGCTTCTTCCTTCGGATTGCAAGTAAAATAGAATCATAGTCTACCGTAGGAACACCTTAAAATACTGGTAACGGTAGCAAGGTGCTTTGACGATTTTTGCTATCAACACGGACTGCACTTCAACAATAACCGAATCCGCTCGACAGCACCTAACGATTCTATTAGAAATGAAGAGTAAAAAAACGCGCTAATAAAAAGGATCGTCGACATTCCGAATAAACGCGCCTTTGTACTGACACGGTTTCCTTTGGAAACTGGGGAAACTCCTCGCAAAGTTGGCGGTAGAACCGCAGAACTGCCGCCTACTCTCCGCAGAGCCCACCGCGTCGTCTGCTACCGTAAGGTGATTTGGGCTCAAAACAAGACTTCTTCGCTCGCTCAGACGATAGCAAGTGCTGCAAATGCATTTAAGTGCTTACCTATGATATTAAAAATAGTTTTCACGCGATAAAAGGCCCAGATATTACAAAACATCCGCTTTCTTCTATACCCGATACGTCCACCATGCAAGAGTTGGAACCTTTTTGGCACTCGCCACTAGTCGCCGAGTAGGGGCGCTACGGTTGGCGTTACTCGCTCCCTACGGGAGCATATACAGTGGCGCTAGTGATCGCATCCCTCCGACGCGACTGGCCGAAGATCGTGAGCGCCGCCGAGACCGCTAAACGGTTAAACACACACGGGATAACCGAACTGCCCCAGGATTCGCGCACGTCATAGAGAGTCGCTGTACGACTGCCACCTGTGACATCAAGTTCCAGCCAAAGTGGCTACAAAATCAAGATAAAAATAGTAAGTACCCTTTTTGCAAAAAAAAAAAAAAAAGAAAAACGTTTCTTGCAACGAAATACGATTTATTAAAAACATTGATGTCTGAACTAGTCAAAATAATATCACTACTATAGCTCTTAGAAAATTCAGGCAATCTCGCTTCACACTCACAAATTAAAAACAAAAATTAAAAAGTTATTTGTTTTTTTATTACTGAGTGGCACTCAAAACTAACTGGTATAGCTCCTGCCAACATTGTAAAGTTATTCGTTAACTCGCTTTAAATTGAATAAAACAACTGGATTGATCATCTTCGCAATTGTAATAAAACGGGAATTGGTGTGCATGCTTGATGAGGTGAAAATGACTAAATAACTGTTTCTAAATACGAGACAAGAGTGCCCGCTTCTAGCTCTTTAAATACTATGTTTAGAAACTATAGAACGTTCTTCATTATGTGAAGTTTCAAAAAAATGTTCCAAGCTAGCTGCGTGGTGAAATTTGGACTGCTCTGCCTCTCCATTGAATCTCCAATTTTGGGAATTATATGTCTGAGGTGCAAGATATTTTTATGCCTAGAGGACTAATGCATCTGTTGCAATGTTTCTATCCAACTACAGTGATTCTTCTGACTCTCCTAGACCACTGCTAGTCTGCTACCAGTTCCAGTATCTGAACGTTGGGATGCTGAGGCAGTGTCGTGACCATGCAAGAGGTTGGCACTGGCTGGCATTCGGCAAGCAGTGACAATCCAGGCACATGTGGCCTCAGTCAATGGGACCGCCGTGTCCCCACGGATCCTAATTAACCACGTGTTCCTGATAACATCCAACCTGCTCAAACCTTACCCAACCCAGGACATCATTTTGCAGGGATTTGCACGTCGATCAGCCATTTCTGTACATGTGACGACCCTCCCAGATTCTCGGCATCACTCCCAACTTCTTATATTGTTGGATACATTTCAGCCTACTACTGGCTTAGAGAATTGGAGTGGACGCGGGGGCTATGGCTTCATTTACATCATGTGCGAGTAAAGCTGAAGCTATGAGCATGAGCTTGTTGCCCTGAACGATGCTCCCACTACATGAGCGTGCATCCTTGGTAGCGGCATTGAAGCCTGGCTCTTGCACTTAAAGTGAAACGGAATCTAGCATCGTGAGTTTTGTCTGTGTGCGTCTGGCAACATCGGCGAGTCAGCAGAAGTCAAGCCAAGGCGAGTCAAGCTGGTTTTACTGAAAAGTTTACCATTCCGGGGACTCGTCATGAACCATGTGCCTCTTGTCTAACTCCTCTTTCCTGCACGGCCAAGTCAGCCGCCTGAATAAAGCTTTGGGTGGCAACGAGAATGAAGAACCTCAGACTCCGAGGCACGCAACCACACCACACTTTTTTGAGCAACGACAGCTTCGTGGCAACTTGGCAACGACGAGAGCACATGGCGGAAAAGGATGAGCCAAACGTTGTCATCATAGGGTGGTTGGGACATCTTGAAGAGTTCGACCCGGACAGGGTTGAAGCGTGGCCCCTGTACCAGGAGCGACTAAATTGTTTCTTCACCGTGCACAACATCGTCGAGGGGTCCCCAAAATGCGCAGTCCTGTGTAGTGTTTGTGGACCGACAATCTACACCGTCATATGCTCGTCATGTGTGCTGGTAGACTCCCTATGCGGACATTGTGTCGGAGCTCACCGCCCACTTCACACCGTGCCTGTCAGTGATTGTTCAGTGCTTTGCGTTTCATAAGCGCAGCCAGCAGACTGGAGAAACCATCGCGAATTTCGTCACCGCCCTGTGCCGCTTTTCTGAACACTGCAACTCTTGTGAGACCTTGTCAGACATGGTGTGGGACCGTCTGGTTTGCGGTGTTCGGGACAAAGGGGTGCAGCGTCGTCCCCTTGGCAAACCAACGCTGGAGTTCAAAAAGGCGTTTGAGTCTGCAAATCCTTCGCCTCCGTAGGATTTGCAGCAACGACATTGATTTCCGACAACAGCTTAAAAGGGGAACTCAAGTGGATTCTGAGATCGTGCACTTATTGGCGTAACTCAATCTATTAGCTTTAAGCATTCAAAAAAAAAATTGAAATTACATTCAAGGGCAGCCGATTTTCCTATTAAAAATCCAATCAAAGATTGCGGCACGCCACCTTTTCTGCGCCGTGGCGCAGAACAGCAGTGGGTGCCACCGGACGAGAAGGCAGCAGGGGAGGGCACGCGACAGCCAATCACGAGTGATGGCTTCTCGGCGGACTGATTTTTCGAAGGTGCACATATTCGAAAATTTAGTCTGCCGGGAAACCATCACTTGTAATTGGCTGTCACGTGCCCTCCCCTGCTGCTTTCCCGTCCGGTGGCACCCTGTGGTGTTCTGCGCCACGGCGCAGAAAGGAGGGCGTTCAACGATCTTTGATTGGATTTTTAATAGGGAAATTGGCCGCCCTTCTATGTAATCTCACAGAAAAAACAGTAAGTGCGCAGGCGAGCTGGTGGAAGTTGGTCAAATGTAGAATACCCGAGACTGTGGTAAAAGCTGGGAAACTTGGTCAAAGAAAATAGACAGGGGAAAAGAATGTCTCAAACTCAGCTACTGTGCTTATTTCCTCAAAGTTATATATCCACAACCTAATCACCGGCCACCGACATTCTTTCCCCCTGTTTTTTTTCTTCGACCAAGTTTCCCAGCTTTACCACAGTCTCGGGTATTCAACATCATGATGTAATTTCAGGATTTTTAGGACGCTTAGAGTTCATAGATTTAGTTATGAAAATAAATAGAGGATATCAGAATCCACTTCAGTGCCCCTCTAAGACGATGACCACCTCCTTTATTGAAAGTAGCTGCCCACTCGTCCTTCTGTGCAATGCGAGCAGTCGTGTCTCTAACATTTCGCGGCATGACGCCCTATTTCCCCTACCAAGATCTAAACCACCGTGCAACCCCCTCATCATCACGTTCCTTCCCTCACACCCAGGCTCGGCAAGCTAATCATGGATGCCACTTCCCACCTCGTAGGCTCTAAAGTTATTTCTAAAGCACCCGTCCTAGCTTACCATCATCAGCCCAACTTACGATCTCTTTTGTACGCAGCAACCAGTCCACAAAACCTCCAACTTTGCTCCCCGGTACCACGCCGTGCGGCACCCCGACATGTCTTGCGTGGAAACACACCGGCCCTCCTCCCAACCTGCCAAAGAGAATCTCTCCGGCCCTATAAAAGCGTCACAATCAAATATTACATAATGTTGCTCTCCACCTAGTGAAGGCACATCTGAGATATCATAATGACCACTGTGCCCAGTTAAGCCCAAACCTCATTGCCGCTAAAAGACTCCTCAAGTCCCTTGACTTATCTTTCCACTCTCACTCACACAAACTTGTCGACAAAATTCTTGAAGTCAACTCGTATCTCTATGCCGATGGTCTCGCCTCTAAATCAAGGAAACTAGACACTCTATTGCCCCGAAATGATCAGGCCGCCATCCAACGCAGTGATGATGTCACCATACCAGACGATTTACCCCTCACTGCCCCTGAACACGTTATCTTATCGAAGGGCCTGTCCTTTGTCCCTGCCCTTCAAAGCCAACCTGACCATTCTTCTTTACATGTAGAGAGCGAACAATTCTTCCGATGCCTACTCTTAAATGCCCACTTCACCCAGCATTCGTCTAACTTTAATCGCACCAAGTTCGACACCATTAACCCAAAAACCATTATCTGGACCCCGCTTCCCGCCTAACACCCTGAAACTGACAATTCAATCAAAGCATGTCGTGGCATCCTTCTCAACTCGTCTAGCAACCTAATCTCTAAATACCGCAACGCCACCCCACAAGAAGTTACCGCTCTAAAATCCCTTCGAAACCGCACTGACCTCTTACCTCGTAATCAAGCAAACCGATAAGGGTGGAGCCGTGGTGGTCTGATGCAGTGATCTCTACTCCGAGAAGGTTCTTCGGCAGCTCTCTGTTTCTGATTTTTACGAACCCCTTTCCTCTGACCCCACCGCCGCCTTCCAAGATAAAATTACAGCCACCGTAATGCTCCTAATCAAAACCAACTCCCTTCGCCCCGCTGCAAATTGCCTAATTGTTCGTCATCCGCACGCTGCCTCATTCTACCTCCTTCCCAAAATTCACAAAGCTGGATCCCCTGGCTGACATATTCTGTACGCCATATCCTGCCCCACTTACTTCATCTTCGCTTTTGTTGATTCGGTCCTTTAGCCTATTGTACGAAACCTGCCCAGTTACGTTAAAGACACAACAAGCATCCTCCAACGCCTGTCTAATCTGGCGCCGACTCCCGACACTATCCTATTCACAATGTACAGGGTGTCACTGTCACAAAAGAAAATTTACACGGTCTTTTTTACCGCAAAAATAAACTAGGCATCGCCGAACGCTCATTCTCCGCCCAAAGGTAGCTATAGAGGTCACAACCAGATGCGAAAGTTTCAGCCCGATCCGATACCTTAATCAAAAGTATAAGTGCATTTCTGAAAATTTCAATGGGAAAATGGAGCCCATTTTTGCCCGTTTTCGGTTTCTGGTGCCATAGAGCCCCATGTGTTCGAAAACTCCGTCGGTCGCCATTTTCCCATTGAAAGTTTCAGAAAATCACTTATAACCTTTGATTAAGTTATCGGATCGGGCTGAAACTTTGGCCTCTGGTTGTGACCTCTAGCGCTACCTTTGGGCGGAGAATGAGCGTTCGGCAATGCCTAGTTTATTTTTGCGGTAAAAAAGATCGTGTAAATTTTCTTTTGTGACACCCTGTACATCACATCTCTCTACGCTGTAATTCCTAACGCCGAAGGACTACAGGCTCTCTCACACTTTCTTGATCAGCGTCCCTCTCAAGATCCACCGTCTCACTCCATAATCCGCCTCGCCGAACTAGTCCTAACACTAAACGCCTTCCAATTCAACTACTCTTCTATCGCCAAAAATGTGGTTGTAGCGATGGGCACTAAGATGGGACCCTCGTTTGCCAAACTTTTTGTTGGCTACGTTGAGCACTAGTTATTTAATTCCTTCCCACACAGGCACCCAATTCTATGGTCATTATTTTACGACATCTTTGGTTTTGACCCCCCTCCTGTAGTTGACCGCTTCACCAATGCACTCTGTAACGCCCACCACTCCCTCAAGTTTCCTCAGTGATATCAAAATGCTCTGTCAACTTCCTAGACTTAAAAATCACTAGTGACGGTCAGAGGTTCCACACCTCTGGCACACTATAAACCCACTGACAGCCATAGCTACCTTCTTTACTCCTCGA